>CCAG010013096.1:0-18392 GCA_001077435.1 Glossina morsitans morsitans | reverse complement strand
CGTTGTACTTGTTATTCTTCTTTCTCTCTCTCTCTCTCTCTCTCTCTTTCTCTCTCTCTCTAGTTCTTTTTCTCTCACACTCTTCATTATTCACTCGAAACAATGCACATACGATACGCATTCGGTATTGATATATCTTAGGTATATACATATGCATATATATATATATATAATGTATGCGCAATGCTGGAGCTAATAAATACCACAAAATCATAAACAACAACAATGTTGCTGTTTCGACTGCTATGATGCGATGCACTTGAACAAACCTGAATTGTATATCGTAACAGCTACGCATTTAATCATACATACATCTTTGAAGGGAAATTTTTAACAACTTTTAGAAAAATACCAAAGCAGGTTGATTACTAGTGCAGAAACATAAGCGACTCGTAAGCAAACAGCTAGCGTTCCAGCCCTTCTCTATAAAAACATATGAATTTTCTCTCACAAAATACGAAAGAAAAAATTGTAAAAATATTTCTAAACATATCGCACTACTACGTACTGTATACTGTTGTATATATAGCAGAGCCAGAGGCCACTTTATTACATTCATACTTTCTCAATGAATGGTCGCATGGCACGTTCAATAAACGAAACTAAATGAAATTTTACTGTTCTGCTCTGGCAAATATAAGCAAGCATCATCAGTTGCCATCCTTGCCATCATCATCATCATCATCGTTATCATCATCATTATGCATTTTAGTAAGAATCGGTCTGAGAATATTTGAATATCATGAACAAAAAAAAAAAAGAAAAAAACAAAAAAGAAAAAAAAAGAAGAAAAGACATGCGTAGGTCCTAAACCGTATGTGTGATGTTGCTCGCTCTTCCTCTCTCTCTTTCTCTCTCTCTCTCTATCTCTATCTAAATCTCTATCTTTCTCTCTTCTTATAGTGAAAATTATTTCTCCGCTTATATACGTCGTAAGTGGCTACACTTGAAGTCAAGTTTTTTTTTTTTTTTTTTTTTAAATTCACTAAATTCACTCGTTTCGACATTCACTTACACAGCTGGACTTATTTTCATCCCAGTTTACTTACCTTGTCTTCCTCAAGGCGGAATTTTTTTACTCACACCATCAGATTTTCTCAGGTTATTGCTGTTGTTATTCGATGGGCTATGTTTACTTGCCTATCATAATTGTTTTTTAGTTCAGTTTCTTTACAAGTGTATTGTTCACTTACACGGCTGGCTATCACTTCACGTTGTTGCATGTTGTTGCAAAAAGTATGCTTCCCTTGTTATCGGGCAAGCGAGAGAATTCGTACCGAACGCAAGCTCGATTTTTTGATTTGTCTTAAGGGCCTGTGTTAGGGTTGTTGTTGCTGTTTTTTGTTATTGTCCTTATTGTTGTTGTTGTTGATTTTATTGTTGAACTGTTATTGTTACGCTTCGTGTAGTGTTGGGCCAATTGGTAACATGAATAGTCAAAATAAAAATTGTTTACTAAATTAATTGGAAAAAAAAAAAAAAAAAATTCATTTTCCCAATTAACGACTGCAAGCACGTTTTCTATTGTTTATATCAAGAAACTCTTGATGGGGTAGAAATTTACCAATAATTAACAGCCTGTTGTTTCAACAAATAATTGTAAGCCTCGAGTTTTCATTTTTTGTTTTTTTTTGTCTTTTGTTTTAAATCATTCTTAAAAGACCAATAACTAGAAAATAATATTATAATGAAATCGTGAAAGTGTCCGAAAATCCATGTAGAAAATAAGATTAGAATTGAAATAATTTCGAATGAAAATTTACCGATTTGGATTTCGTATGTGTGTGTGTGTGCGTGTGTGTTTGAAGTTTTCGGAACGGCTGTCATTAGTCCTAGCGGAAAAAGGAAAGTAACAAATTCATTAGGTCTGGTAGGTGATCGGGAAACCTGTCACGAGAGAACAAACTATAGATGTAGTCCTTCTTCAAAGCCTTTCGCTACTAGGTACCTAAGCTCTACTTCGATTTTTTTAATTCGTTCATATTCTAAATCTTTAGTTCAATGCCCCTTGGACTGAAAATCATATACGAGGTCTTCACGACCTATCCACATCACTGATGAGTGATTCTCACACGATTTGCGGTTGGAGATATTATCAGAGCACACTTAAGCTGTAGTTCTTTCGCGCTGGCAAAAAGAAATTTCCTTGCTAATCCGCACAGAGTGTAAGCAACTATCACCCACATAGAGAAAGAGCTGTGGAGAAATAGCTCGTTTTGCTCTCTCTCGTAGTATGTGTGTGCTCAACCGATTACTGTTATGCCTTTATCGTTCCTTTAGCACTCCAAACCTACCAACCGTCCCTTAGCTGGCTAGGCTTAAACAAATGGGGCTATTATTCCAAGGAATGTATACCGTCCTCTAGTAAATCTCCGAAGAAACTATCATGGTCCCGCCAAGCGATCAGATATGGTTGTCGAATGTTAGAGCCAACTATGAATTGGATTCTTTGATCATAGTTGCGACTTCTCCTCAACCAACCGCAAAGGCATCAAAAGAAAATATGGATCTTTTCTCTTCAATTAACGGCAAAGAGGGTACACCTTATGCAAAATGGCTCACTCAAGACCTGTAGTCGACCACTGTTCTGCCTGCTCTGTTGCCATTTTTACCGACATAATGTTTTCATATAATTTGTGTTGGCCGAGCATTATCTCTTGTCTTTACTAAAATTCCCTTCGCTTAGACTAAGAAATAGTGAATGAAAATTTTTGGTAAATAAAATCCAGCTAATCATCCTAACGAGCTTTATATATTTAAAAAAGGTCTATGTATGCAAGTAAGCTAAAGTTTGTTTTTTACTATCATTTTTTTCAACTTTTTTAATATATGGGCTTAAATGTATTTATTATAAATTAACATATTTGCTATTTAACAATGTCAACAAAATTATGTTCGACTTTCAGTTGACAGTTGTCTCACGAAGCTTAATATTGTTTAAGAAACCAAGAAAACCATGTTGAAAAGACACATAATTAAATGATATTCGTTTTGAAGCGAACCTTGAATACCTATCATTTCAATGGTAACAAATGTTCATGTCATGCCAATTGGTTGATAAGGAAAACTAACATCAATATCTTGTGGATTGTATTCACAAGCCGATCAATATTTTTATTCACGAGCAGATAATGCCTATATGGAACCCTGATCAATAGCTGCTGTTGAGCGCATGAATCAAATTTTAACTTTCTATCCCAATTTCGCAAACGTTTCAAAGACGTACGGAAGGACAGACAAAGAATTTTTTATTACTTGCATCGCTCGACGACAGTTACGACAAATCAAGTTTACCTCAATCTGTATAAATAAACAAACGAACATGTCATTTAATATATTTTAACAAAATATTGTAAAAACAAAGTAAATAACTTAATTAATTCGAAAAAAAATAAAACAAAAAAAAAAAACTAAAAAGGAAAAGGAAACTCTCAATGGAAATTTTTTACGAATTTAATTTAAACCATTTTTCTTTTAAATTATGGTAACACGGATATATATTGGGTTGTCTGAAGAGTAAACATAGCAACACATACGCATTCTAATGAGAGTTTTCTTAAAACATTTTTCATAACGCTTTCGAATCGAATTCCATATCACTGCAAGCTTCTTTTTTTTTGGTGGCATGAATAACTTTTGTTGGAACGCTCGTGCTATCAAACAATGCGAGATTTGTTACTAGTGATGATGCGCCAAGTTTTAGAGCATTTCCTTTGACATACAGTTGGAATGGTTGAATATACTTATACTTACGATTTCTTCTTCTGACAAAGCAATCGATTTTGGGGAAGTTGCTTTAGAATCATCATCCAGCGCAGCTTGATAGGGAAGCCTAAAAAGCCCTATTCTGATCAAAAGCCAAAATATTTTCGGCTTAATTCCTTTCTTTAACAGAAATCAAAGTCTTGAAGCAGAAGCCAAAAATTTGCAATGGCAGTCTCGTTAATCAAATTAGTT
Source organism: Glossina morsitans morsitans (assembly GCA_001077435.1). Lineage (NCBI taxonomy): Eukaryota > Metazoa > Arthropoda > Insecta > Diptera > Glossinidae > Glossina > Glossina morsitans. Next base: position 14,435 of record CCAG010013096.1, on the reverse strand, counting down.
CCCACATAGACGCAATTTGATCGAAATCTTAGGGATTTTACACGAACAAAGGCCACACCAACTAATGCGGCTTTTGCGACTAAATGGAACAAGAGTGGATCAAATCTACACAAGCTTGCATCAAAAATTGACCATCATCTGCTAAAAAGTCTTTGTATAGTCATAGGAGTTTTCTTTAAACACGCAAGCCGTTAAACATTCCCTTTAATTGTATAGCGTGTTCTAAAATCGTGACAAACAACCCGAATGTAGCGTAGTACTATTGACGATTGCAAAAGTCATATATGTAACGGAAAGTTTGGTTGACCTTCAAATCATATAATTAATGAAATAAATAATGGAAAAAAGATCAGTGACCACCATATCCTTATCTGGAGAAGAGAACTTCTCACGGAAATAATAGTGACAGTGACCAATACTAACATATTCTAAACATTTGTTTTGTAATGCCTCTGGTAAATATTAGCAGTGCGAAGCGAACTTGTACGCCTTACAATTTCTTCGAAGTTTTATTTCAAGGTTTTAACAACGGTTTCTTTTGAGTCTATTATGACATATTTCAGGGTTACTTTGTAATCGCGGTAAGGCGTTTTCTCGGACGCTTGATGAACCCTAGCCTGGTTAGTCTATATATAAGTTTCCTTAGTCTTAGTTTGTCACTCACTACTAAGAGTTCGCAAACTTAAAATGACTCAGTGCTTTATCTGCACGCGGTTGCTTAAGATTTCTTATGGACCAAATACCCGCAGAGGCATGCTAAGGCAGGCAGGCATAGATCGTAATCGACTATTTTGACGTTGCTTCAAACTCTACGTGCCAAGCCTCTGCGGAGATATCTATGGCGAAGTGTTTGCTCAGATGACAGGCTATGCTTAACACCCAGAGGCTCCACCTGACACAGTATTTTTACCATTAGTCTACACATCTATCAAAATGTCGTGATACTAACACAAATGTAAGTTGTAATGTAACAAAATATTGACAGATTTCCTGTGCTATCAGTGATGAGATATTTCAAAATTTTCCTAAAATATCTCCTCTAGTTCTTAGCATATTCTCAAAACAATTAGTCATTAATATCAAGGGCGGCTAGATTGTGCTTGACGAAATTACACTGTCCTTGCCATCCTATTTGTGCATATATAGCATTTAATACGTAATGCGTAATACAGATACACAAATATTGAGCCCGATATATTGGTGCTATACCCTACAACTAAGTAGTTAAGCAATGTCACTATCAAGTCAGCATTTGCGTATCCCAGTCTGGTGGATTTACGATTTATTTATGATTTGCGTGTGGTCGTAGCTGTGGTTAGTGTTCGATCGGCAAAGTCATAACATTTACTTATGCCTCCCAGTGTGGGGCCACTTGTTCTGAGCTCACCCTGTTACAATGTCATATAAAAGAAGAAAAAAAGGTCTAAAGAAATGTCACCCAACATGAATGTCCTGCGGATCAAGTTTATTATGGTATCTACACAGTAATGCGTACGCACTGCTCTTTCTTCAGACGGTAAGATAGAGGAGAGTTAGAGACAAATAGAAAGAGGGAAAGAAAGAAAGGAAGAGAGAGAGAGAGAGAGAGAGAGAGAGAGAAAGAGAAAGAGAGAAAGAGAGTGAAAGAAAGGGACTAAATTAAAGCTGCCTAAGTGAACGTTTTCAACATTAAGGACCAGAGACGGTATTAAATACTCGTCTTGAGACTTGACACTTAAAACATGTAAATAAGAATTAGGGCTTTTCTGCCAGCCCAACACATACGCGACAATCTAAGTAAGAAATAAGAAAATAAAAATTAAAAATCAAACATAATATATTGGAATGAAATTTAAATATTTTAAAATTCGTATAATTTAAACAAATGCCACACATTTGGTTACTTATTATAGAAACTAATTTATGTTAATAATAAATTAATATAAGAAACTGAACGATTACTGTTAACCGATCAGTAGTAGTAGTACTAAGCTTCATAAATATTCATTTCTCTTCTCTACGGCGTGTCATTTATACAAACTGAACTTATGCTTAAACATAAGTTGAAGAAATATATATACAATTTTTTTCTCATTTCTTCAACTCTTCTTCAACTATTAAAAATAAAAAATAAAAAATAAAAATCAAGTCGCTCTAATGGCTTTTAGGCCACCAACTAACTACGTTTTTGTTCGCATATATTGTTGACATCTTTATTACTAATATTTAAATTTATCTGTAAAAGCGGTTATCGATGAGACCAAAACTTTTAGTGTCTTTCTCTCTAAAGATACAAAATTTCTAATTGAGTTGTTTGGTTAGATGTCACTTTTTAAATGCGCATCATTGCTGAATAATATGTCTTAAGCTTTTCTTTTGCTTTTTCTTTTTGCTTTGTTTTTTTTGTTTTTTTTGTTTTTAATTTATAAGTTTCCGTTGTTGTAAATTTAGTAAAACGTCTCTCTAATCATTTCTTCATTGATTTTAATGTGAATTTAAACTTTGCTTTTATGAGATCTTTTACAAAATAATCATTCATTTATTATTTTACATTCACTTGATTGAATGAATGATAGGAAAACAAGCAAAGCCCATAAAACCATTGATGGATTAATTATAAATATAAAAAACCAATAAAGACAAATATGTTAATTGCTAACGGGAATTGTACGACCAATGACGATTCGGTTATCAAATTTTCAATGAATTTGTTTTTTTTCTTTCGTTTTTGTTTCCTATAAATTTGTACATAGCACCCAACGGAATATATAATGCATTCCTTTATTATTCTACCTATAATTAGCAGAAACATCCTTCACAAATTCCGTAGTCTATTTGTAAGCTTTTTAGACTAGGCCTCAGAATTCATGAAAACTTGTTTGCTGAAAAAAATTACAATTGTGATACGCTATGATGGGCTGAGCGGGCTTAGTGGGCTTAGTGCGTTTAGTGGACTTAGTGAGCTTAGTGAGCTTAGTAAGCTTAGCGGGCTTATTGGGTTAGTGGGCTTAGTGAGCTTAGTGGGCTTAGTGAGCTTAGTAAGCTTAGTGGGCTTATTGGGCTAGTGGGCTTAGTGAGCTTAGTGGGCTTAGTGGGCTTATTGGGTTAGTGGGCTTAGTGGGCTTAGTAGGCGTAGTGGGCTTAGTATGTTTAATAAGTTTAGTGGACTTATTGGGCTTAGTGGGCTTAGTGGGCTTAGTGAGCTTAGTGGACTTAGTGGGCTTAGTGAGCTTAGTGAGCTCAGTCGGCATAGTCGGCTTAGTGGCTTAGTGGGCTTAGTGGGCTTAGTGGGCTTAGTAGGCGTAGTGGGCTTAGTACGTTTAATAAGCTTAGTGGACTTATTGGACTTATTGGGCTTAGTGGGCTTAGTGAGCTTAGCGGATTTTTTCCATTTTTGGACACACACTGTACGGTCATTCATAGAAAATGTGTGGAAATTGTCATCGCTACATTTATTTCAGTTGATCTTGTACTGTCGGCCTTTTCTTTGACTGATTGAGCCGATTTTCAATACCAACTTGTCTGCAACAATTTTCATTCTTTTACAAACAATAGTTATATATGTTAACCTTTGCGATCAGAAGAAGTTCCTCCAGGAACTGACGAACGTAATGACAAACATCGCTAGACAGACTTAGTATTTGTTACTGGTGAAGAACATATAAACCTTGCTGAGTCTCTCAAGCTTTCTTCTGCATGTTGTTTTTGTTTTGAGAAAATAATAAAATTTACATTTTTTTTTTATTAGTGACTAGGCGTGACTGATTTTTTCCATTCATCTAACTGTCGTCTTATCTAGCGTAGTTTACAGGTGAAGAGCAAAAAACACCTTTTTTCGGTTTTAAAAGCAGTTGATTTCAACTCACCTAATACTATAAACGTGTCCTTCGATCGATTTGCCTCATTTGCGGTGCCAAGATGCGTGCAAGAACTGCTAGTATGTTTGCCGAATTTGAAAGCTATATCTTTTTCTTGACCGAGAAAGCGTTTAGATTACACAGAGGTACCACCATGCCGAACTAATCTGCTTCGGGTAATATGTAATACATTCAACGATCATTACCACTCACTTGATTTTTCTGTATTATCCGTTCATAGCATTAAAAGCGCTATGTTCCGTATCTTCGAGCTTTGTCCAAATATAGGCAAATTGGATTATAAACATTCTTTTTATAATTGACTTTTTCTCTTTTATTGATACTCATATAAAAAAACAGATCTTTACTACTCATCACAATATGTCCCTGTATCTTAATTTAGTGCTTAGTTAAATTTTGTTGTAAAATTTTTTTTTTTTTTTTCTTAACTATAATTATGTGAGTCACGTGTTCTGTGGGGGAATATATTTAATTAATAAATAAATTAAATATGCAAACGGACAGCGAAACACTTAGAGTTGGAGACAATACCTTTCTTCGACCAGGAAACGTTACATTACAGACGGACAGTAGGACAGACAGAATTTGTCGTTGTCAAGATGTAGGCAAAAAGTGTCGCGAATATTATACATGATTATACACATATTTTAGCTTAGGTGCAAAAAAATTTTATTATAATATCGCGTTAAATGTTGCGATGCCCGATGTTATCTCCAATCACTATTTATCAAAAAAGTGGACGGATCCAAGGCATGTTCGTGCTTGGGTCAAACGCCGTCAATGCAACAATTATCCTCAAAGTATCTTCAAAGTTGGGAGCCATAGGTTGAACATAAAGATACCCGGACAGACAAGCCTAGATCGATTCAGAAAATGATTTTGAATAAATATATAACATAATATATATATATATATATATGTATACATATACATATGTATATATATATATATAGTATAATAGGTGAGTCTATCTTACGCGCGGTTGATGTACGTCCGGACAAGCAAAGTATCGTTTACTACAAGTGCTGTAGGGTATAATATAATTTTATATATTCTTTTCCAAAGATTGATGAAGTGCGTAAACATCAAAGTAAACTAGAAGAAGTGTTATAACAAGGAACGATTTTTATAATAAATGGCTTAAAATTCGAGCACTTACTCCGTTGTTTTCCCGTCTATTTCATCTTGCAATTATCATAGTCCATCAAAGTATTGAAACACAAGTTTACAGTTTCAATATGTTTTCCATTTTCTAAACAATTTGGGTTCAGGTTAAATAAAAAATAACTAATTATTCTGCAAAAGGGCGCCATTCTATGGATTCAGGCACAAATGACGTCAAGTAAGTAATTGAAGCCATTAGAGCTCGTTTCTTGCGAACATCGTATCTTTGTTTGTGGTTTTATTTCAAGCCATCACTCCACTCCATTTCACTCTCGCTATATCAGCATTAATGAAAAGGCTTTTAATAAAAATTTATTGATATATAGTACAGACATTATATAATCCTTTCGCTGTTCATCACTAGACCCTTTAAGCTTTGTTTATAAAAAATCACAACAAAAACAAAAAAAAGAAGAGACGAGTAATTTAGCAATTTTACAGTCTCACAAATATCAATTAATCTGATAGGAAATCCTTCGCGTTAAGCTCTTTCTCTTTTGCACTCTTAGGTTAGGTACTTATGAGAGTTGGTTGGTTGTGCATAAAAGCTTATCCAACATTCAACATTTATGATGCAATATAGACTGAATTTTTAGTATAATGGTTGCTGGTTGCGGGACTTAAAAATCACAATCAATGAAAATGTTGCTGATGCTATTGTTGTTGCCGTTTTTGTTGTTGTTGTTGCTTCTATATATTTGTTGTTAAAACCTGAAATTCACTTTTATGACAATTGTTATGGTTATGACATGATTTTTATATAAAACTGAATAAATGAAATGAACGATGATGATGATGATGATGATGATGATGATGATGATGATGCTGATGATAGTGATGATGACGATGATGATGATAATGTTCATGATAAAGATATATATAGATAGATAGATACAAAAATATTTATACACACACACACACACACACACACACACACTTATATACATGCATGCCTATCATACACAATTCATATTAAAATAACGTACGCGTATTATCATAAAAAATGTTTCGGTTTTGTGGTCGGTTATTATTATATTGATGTGTGTTTATGACTTTTTTTGAAAAACACAAAATTTTAAAAAGATTTTTAAAGCTTTTCTCACATATCACTACACCCGTATGGCCTATTGTAGTATGATTTCTAGTAAAATTAGCATATATATGTAAATTAAGACTTAAAAAATTATACTTTTCGTTGTTTTCGAAGATAATTAAGTTGTTATTTATATTTTTTATTAAAAAAAAAATATATATACATGTATATATATATTCTCTTCTTCTTTCACATTTTTCATTTTGCCTAGATTTTTGTTTATTTAAAATTTGCTTTGCTAATTGATTAATTAATATCGAATTGAAATTAATCTGATAATCTTGTAAGCTAAGCTCAAACAAACAAACAAACAAACAAACAAACAAACTGAAAAACAGTTGTACGAATTGTATATATGTTTGTTATAATTTCTTTTCTAAAAATCTCCAGCTGCTTTCATTTTAGCTTCCGTCCTGTTATACGCGCAAGTGAGTCCCCCCTCTGTCAGCCTTTAGGCAGACAATTTTCAAAACACAAAAATATAAAAATGTCAAATTCGTATAAATTATGATCAATACCTTTTTTAATTGCCTACAAATTGTGCTTACATATGTGTGTTAACCTTGCTCTCGAAACTGCACACAACGCACATGCACGCACGCGCGTTTTGTCCCCTTCTTGCCATGTTCTTGTGTTAACACTCGAAAAAAAAAAACAAAAAAAAATCCGCTTCGATTATTGTCTTAAATGCAGATCATTAATAAATTAATTGCCCTTTTTTTTTCTGCTGTGTAGAGTTTCTTTTCTTTATGGATTTTCGTTGTTTTGTTATGAAAATTAAGCTTTGCTTTTGTATACAAGTAAAGCAGTAGCTTCCACTATAGTCCTGTGTGTGGTCGTTTTTATTTATTAGTAATTTTTCCTTTCTTTCTCATAAATTATGATAACTTTTTTCTTGTTCTTCTTCTCTTATCTTTATTTTCGTTTTAATTTTCCCATTTAAAAATTTCAATTTTTTTCTTCACTCTTCACTTTGTAAGAGATACACTTTTGAACGCACTCTCTAACCATATTTTCATTGTTCTTTTCTCTCGACCATTTACTTATATAAGTTTTGCAAAACGAATACTTTTTTTGCGATGATTATACGCCACATAATTTATGCGAAGATTATCTTACAGTTTCTGTAATTTTTCTTTTCCCAAAAACACGTACTTCTTCTTCTGCACTTCTATCTTCTACAGCATTTTATCAAAATTCTTAACACTAGGAATAGTTCATAATGTCATGCTTGCTGTGCATGATAAATTTATAAGTGCTAGAGGAAATCTGTTCGCCTTTTCAGAAATCTGTAAGCCTTTTATAGGATGGAAAGGAAGCCAAACCAAAGCCAAATCGTGTTACGATTTCACATCTTCCCTGGAGAACGATTGAATTCTTCTAAAAACTAAAATCACGAACGAATATGTAAAGACAAGAAAGCTCTACAATCCACTTCAGGTAAACAGCATCGTTCATCAGATTCAAATCGAGTCATTTTGTTCAGTTTTGCACAGTTAATGTGCTATCACTTTTGTAGCTCCTTGCAGTACAGTGAACCTTCAAAGTTAAGTTAACGTACATTCAAATTGAAAGCAAAGGCCTTGATTTACAGTTTACAGATGGTCTAGATGTTAGATCAGTCATTTTCTCGATAAACAAGGTTTAATACCTTAATCAACCAAGAACTCTTATCCAAAATGTTCTGAAAGAAACGAACTGTTTGCAAAACATCGTACTTTCAACGACGTAATGATTTTTGTAAAAATTTTAATTCTATGTTACGAGAATGGAAGGCCAGCAGACGCCTTATCATTCAAAATTGTTTCTTTCACGACCGTCAACATTTTTACACAAGAAAGGAATTATGTACGCATTCATGACTTTATTCAGTTTGATAAAGTTATTAATTCGATTAAGTCCAAGAAGTTTGCATAGCGTGGTAGCATTTAGCCCCTGGTCAGCACCTGGCAATCCATAATAACTATTCTATTAAAACGTTTGCTATTATTATACATAATATGCATATGCACTATGGCTGCAAATATCTATTGTGTGTATTGCTTATGTGGCTTGGTGATAATGATCCGAAAAATCCCACGGAACCTTTAAATAAGTTAAAGAGCCCTAATCCACATCTTAGGTCTTTGAAAATTTTCTTTCAACCTTGTGGAAAGAATAATATCGTCATCCTACCCTTCCTCCACAACACGGAAGGATACCACGTCCGGCGAACCGGAACGGAAGGAGCAGACCAAAATGCATTTTGTACAATATCAAACTATTTATGTTAGAAAACCAAGCTTAACTTGAAATTTCCAGCTCCGAAGAGGATTATCCTCCTCAAATACATTCCTACTGTAAGATATAAGCAAACGTTGATTCCTTACTACTGTTCTCTTATACACTCGCAAATGCTTTTAGAAGCGTGCATTTGAAACGATTTCTAAACAAAAGTGCATTAAGGTAACTTCAACAGACCGTTCGTTGATTGGACGTGAGGCCGAAAGCAGTGCTTCTGGCAAGAAACTAAAAATATAAGATAAAGTTTTTGGTATTATTATAGTTGGGAAGTCGGCTGCACCCATATACCATTTCCTGGCAGTTCTGCCTCTCGCTTTGCCATACGTAAAGTGCAAGGCCTACGATTCTGTCCGTCTGCTTGCAAGGGGTAGCAAACGAGATACTACAGAAACGGAAGATCCCGAGGAGAAGGAATGAAAATGGTGAATATTTGAACATGGAGTGACAATTTGATGGTCCTAGGACTGTAGACTAATGATAAAAAGAAATTCAATTTTTTATCTAAAGCAAAAACGTGTCTATCAAGCTTTTCAAAGCTTCAAAGGCGAAAAGCCCATGCGACAATTCCCACTATACATTCTGTTTGTTATAGAATAAGCAAAGTGGCCATCCGCGGATCTTATGAGCACCACTCATGCTTGAACATCCTAGTCCACAGTATCTACTGCTTCTTTGGTATAGTTGTAATTGTGGATCATCTCAGGCGTGGTTGTCGTGGGATTGTTGTTATAAAGAACATTCAATATAGTAATAAAATGTTGGAAAAACACAAAAACACGCACAGTGGCCCAGTTAAGTACTGATGCAAATTTCTGCACATTATAACTGAGTATTCGACTGTTAGACGAGAATTATAGTAAATCGGGGAAAGTAGCAAGTGTATTGTACAGTGCTGCGCTCATCATCTTCGGATCACATGTTTTACTAGATGGAAAAGGTAAAGTGTGTCAAGTGTTGTACGAGCAGCGGATAACTTGCAATAGTTGGTAATCTATTAGACCAATGTTTACTTATCTAGGGTTAAATGAAGTCTGTTGCTAATGCTGCTTAGAGTATTTTAATAAAAGTTTCTTTACTTATTAGGTTCAATTGGAAAGTTTTATAAGAATACAAAGACAGACAGACAGACAGACATACAGCCAGTGTACATTACTAAAGAATAATGAAAATGATGAAGTGAAAAAACTAAAGTTCAAAACTCACAATTTTAATAACCCCAACCAGATGCACGATACATATATAGAAATGTTTATGTCTATCGACATGCGTGGACATGTATAAAAATTCACTCCTGCGCTGCACATTATCTGCAGTCATTTAACTTCATGACGATGATGATGATGATGATGATCATGGTGATGGTGATGGTGATGGTGATGGTGACGGCGATGGTGGTGGTGATGGTGATGGTGGTGGTGGTGGAATGCCTGGTGATTATGGTGTGTTACTAATTTGTTATTAATTTTAACGTTTATTTCAGTTAATTAGTAAAGGTATTAAAAAACGACACAGGCACGGAGACTTCTTATAAAAGATGTAGGTATATGTGCGTGTATGTGTGGGTCAATCGGGTAACATCCCAATAAACTGACCATATATATGCACGTAACTTGTTTTTTTTTGTTTTTGTCTTTGTTTATAACATTCGTATAACGAACGGAGGAGAAAACAAACGTTGTGTGTGGCAATAAAAGGTGTTAAAAAATTATACAGCCCTCGTCGCGATGTAGTTGTTGCCTGAATGTTTTCGTGAATGAATCGCAGCAAATTATTTAAAGAACGAAAATGAGTCAATTTAATGTTTTAGTTTTTTTTTTTTTTTTTTTTCTTCGATATTTTGTTATAATTTTTTTTTTTTTTTGTTTTGTTGTTTTTTATTTAACATTTTTTAATATTTACTTAAATTTTATTGAATATTTCCGGGAATTGTTTTCAGTTGTAATAAAACCTTTTAACATTCATTTAAAAAGTTTTTGTGTTTAAACTCCCACCACATAACATATTTGCCAGTGTGTACTCACATGTCGCTTACATGTTAACCATAATCTTATCAAAAACCATAATTGTTTCAAATCGGACAGAGAAACGTAGAATGCGTCCAATACCCTTTACACCATGATCTTGTTATTATTATTATTATTATTGTTGTTGTTCTTATTGTTGTTGTTGTGTTTGTAAAATCACTGTTTTGACATTACAATAACAATAATACTAATAATAATAATAATAAGTATTATGTGTGTATGCATGCCTCAGTTTATATTTACACATTCATCCATTGTCTCACGCTAATAATGACATTAAATTATATTATCTGTGCCCGTCTAGGTGTAGGTTACTCATCAAATATTACACAAGTGACTAGCATGCGTGCCGCCCTGACTTTTACACGATTCCAAGAAATTTTTCCCTGAATATGTCAATATATGTAAACATAAAAGTCAGCCAGTTCGTCTTAGTCAATATTTTATTATAGAAATATAAATGCACTTCAATTTACTTAAATTGATTTATACGAAATGCATTTGTTTGCTCGCTTTAACGGGAAGAGGGCTTTTTCTGCTTGCATTGTCAACTTGTTTTTATTATCTGTTTGTCCTGTTTGTTTACACACATATATATATAGATGCATGCACGTATGTGTATGTGCTCTATAATTATAGTTAGTTGCAGGACGCAGTTGTTGTTGTTTGAGTGTGTACGTAAAGTGTACATTGAATGAACTACAATCGAAATTCGATATAACATTCATGATCGCTCCTTTCGTTGGGCGGTAAGAGTTTACTTTCGGATGAATGTAAATGTTCTTCTGTTATGTCTACGAAATAATATATCAAATGTACTCGATTTAGCTTAGAATGTGGCCTGAGAAAGTGTGAAGAAATTGAAAATATGAAAAGGCGCCAACAAAGTTTACTGGGAGTATTCAAAAATTGCCTGACTAAAATGTCCTTATCGACTTATTTCATGCATAATGTGGGTAACCGGCTAGCAAGAAAAATTTGTAAGAAGGCGATATAGTCTTTAGTGGAAATCACGGATGTCCACAGCCTCGTTTATATCTAAAAAAGAGACAGCAGGTACAATTCAAAAAAGTAGGTGTGGTTGATTAAAATTTGTTATCGAAATTTTCGGTTAACAGCATATCCCCAAATTCGTATCAAAATTTTCATCGTACACCATTTAAGGCACAGGCTACATTAAGTTTGCGCGGATGCATGTAACATCCAGAAGGGCTTATCTTTTATTGTATTAATCGCTCTAGTTTGATTTTCGCAATCGTACTTAAGTCTGTCCGTCTGCATGTTCGTCTGGGGCTTTTCTTGTTTTTGAGATATTCTTATGAAACACAGATATGTGTGGAGACAAAAAATTGATTGAATCGAGCCCCACTCTCTCGAAAGGTTTAATTTTTAACAAGTTGCGACGAAAATTAGTCCACTACAGCAATGTGGTATAAAAATTTGTTGTAGTAAATTTGGACGACATAGGTTTATTGTTTGGACCGCCATCCCACATATCGCCTTTTTTGAGAACTAAGACGCGAAAAGTTGAAGCATAATAAGATCAAAGAATAATAATTTTGCTACATTTGGACCCACACAGTTAATATTTTGAATCTCTTCCCTTATAAAACCACTAATAGGAATAAATAAAGAATTTAATGGAGCACTACATTGTCGGATATTGAATAGTCGGCTTTACTCCACTAGAATGTAAAATTGATTGATTGATATTAGGAATATTTGTTATATAAGAGGAGCCCTTGCCATGATAGGTGGTTCAAAAAATAATCCAATTTATAGGAAAAATCGCAAAAATTCAAAGGCCCGCATAGATCATTGCAGTCAATACGCTTAATGTAGATATCGTCCTTGGATGGACGTTGAACATAAATAAGCAGAGCGACGAAAGATGGACAGCCAGATTTAAAGTGATTCAGAAGAAAATGATCAAATGAGTCAATTGGTATAATAGACCATGGAGCTCTTTCGAATTGCTACGGGCGGTTCCCTAGATGCACGTAAACTTGATATATGTTTGCACCCATAAATGATGCAGCTGATAAAAAGGTGATAGGTTTTAAAATATTTTCATAAGCAACACTGTTCTCTAAAATGTCTTAATAATGCAATGTGTTAACATTGTCCCTCCATCCATCTACCTAATAAAATTTTAAAAAAAAATGTGAGTTTTAAACTTTAACTAAGGCGATATAAGTGTTAACATTGTCCGTCCGTCCGTCCACCTATTAAAATAAAAAGGATGTGAGTTTTAAACTATAATTAAAGTGAAATAAGTGTTAACATAGTCAGTCATAGAAGTCATAATTGACTTCATATTCTTTCTAATTACTCTTGTCAGAATCTATCCTTAAGGGTGACAGGCCCACAATCACATAGTAAGAAAAACTAAATCATTCTGCCTCGATGCCTTGAACACATCAATTACAATTTGCTCATCGTCGGCATGATGTTAAGTTTTAATGAGTTTGAATGGGTATCGTATGTTATACGCCTGTCCATATGTCCATATAATGACACTAGAAATTTTCAAATTTTTTATTAATTGAATCTAAGGTACTTTGCGATTCACGAATATGTATTTTTCAAATAATCAAGTTTTCTTTGACATCTGATTCATTTATATTTTTTTAATGAGGAAGAAAGTTCTCAATATTCGGTCAATCGACAAAGTTTTTCAAAAAATCACTATTTACATTCAAGATAAATTTCAATTATCGCAAAAAATAGTAAACAAAAAAAACAAATTTTGTATTTATATTTTGGATAAAATTCTTGGAAGGACGGTACCATAAAACATGATACCATGCCGTTACTATATTTATGCAGCATCCATTGTAGTGGTCGCCTTTTTTGTATCCATAATATACGGAAACCTACGAACTTCTAAAGAAATTGGCGATTTGCGTGAAAATTTTGAAGAAATGGCTCATGCGATGTTGTCTAAGCCTGATGTCCAAAATGACAGACGTGTGGTGATGAATACACTCGATAACATTATTAAGCAAGTTTTCAGCAGCGTTCGGGACGAGCTGTATACGCTCAAGAAGACAGTCAGAGGAGCGGAATGTCCTAATAATGCGCTTGGTAAGACAAGTGTCAAAATCCACGAACGTGTGAACTATGCATCTGCAAACTTAGGCGCAAAAGTGGTTTCAGTGACGGCACAACCACTTTTATCATTAAATTTTTTCGAACTATTAGTTGGAAGGAAATACTGGCCAAATCCTCCGGCAAAGATGCTTCAATCGAATATGGCGCCTGGGAATTGTTTTGCATTTAAAGATGATAGAGCTGTCGTAGTGATCAAATTGCCGCAACCCGTGATGATCGATCAAATTGGTTTGAGCCATATATCGAGAAAACAATCACCGACGGGAGACGTATCGAGCGCTCCAAAAGATTTTACCGTCTTCGCTGTCACGGGAAATGTCGATGTATTGTTGGGTAGTTTCCATTACGATTGCATTCAAAATAAGTTGTTGCAAACTTTCTTTGTTCAGTCGTCAGAAAAATACGATTTGTTACGCTTTCATTTCAATTCAAATCATGGCCATCCAGGTTTCACTTGTGTTTATCGAATCGTTGTCTACGGAAGAGTGTAGCGTTTCAAACGTCTATCTATTGTTGAAAACTTTTCTTCACTTATTGTACACTGTGTTTAAATGTCATTTATTACAAAAGAAAATCTTCTTTTTTTTTTTTTTTTTCTTTTTTTGAGATAATAAAAAAAAAGAGAAAAACTTTTCAAAATAACACAACTTGTACTGATTGTTGCCTTTCCTTAAATATTCAAATGGCAATGTTGATAAGTGATTCTTAATTCGTAGAGAAGTTCTGTTGGATAGTCTTTGTTCATGTTGTAAGCTCTATATGATGACGTGAAAGCTGAAATTTATACCGATATTTTTCAAAAAGCGTTTTATTATGAAAGTCAGTAGATGGCTTACGCTATTTATGGAAAGAATGCTCTTACTATTCAACGCAGAATCATTGCCGTAATATTGACATATA
>CCAG010013095.1:0-24400 GCA_001077435.1 Glossina morsitans morsitans | reverse complement strand
TTTTTGTCTCTGTGTCCAAGTGTATTTTTATATTCAAGGTGAGATCTTTTGACAAAATTTCGAGAGAGAGAGAGAGAGAGAGAAATCTGAAACGTAGACCTATATAGTCCCAACAGTAAATTTGTGTGTGAAGTTGTCTCTTGGATTAGTTTCACCCGAAATTACTAAATAGTAAGCATCGCTGCACTATAAACTATCAATATACGTGGAAACGATTACTTAAAATTTGAATTTGACAAGTGGTGTGTGGGGGAGGGTTATCGATTCATTCGACTCATTTCATTCTCAAGAGCCTTCACTCAAGAGCCTACACTTTCATTAAAATATCTCAAAAATTGCCTCCTCCTGGTTGAACATATGAAAGATACGACGAAAAGCATCACAAAGCGCAATCTTAAAGCGATTTACATAAATATTCTGGATCGAATAGAAGAAAGGTGGAAACCCTACTGAGCGGTACATAAATCCTCGGAAACATTATATAAGCCATACCACCAGTAGTACGGAGTGCAAAAATGGCTAGGGAAGGAAAACCATATCCTTCATCGAGAATACCTTTTTACCTAAAATACCGAAGAAAGTATGTAGAGAAAATTCTGAGGAGGTACAAATACTTTTCGGAATATTTAGAGCATTTTCCTTACTTATCTCCTTTCTCCGATTCTTTGACACATACATACATAATGTGTACTAAGCAAGTTAAAATTTTCATCTATTATTATAATTCCGGCACTTATTGTTGTTGTTGCGAAATATATGCTTGGCAACTCGGCCATGACAATTACTGCAACTCTGACCGTTTTTTTCTTTTCAATCAGGAAAAGGCTAAGACACACATTTTCTATTTTTTATACTTTGCATGAAGTTTAAAATAATTTTACTACGTCATAGGAGTACGCTTATTACCTTTCCTAGTTATTGCCGGAACACATTTCTTATAAACACGATAGAAAGTCTAAACAATCAAATCACATACCATATCGGGTGGAGGTTTAGTAGTAAATCTACTACGAGTGGCAGCTTGTATTAAAGATATCCAGGCTCACTTAGGACACTCGTCGTTTATTTCTACTACTCTTACATAAAGTGTTAAGAACAAAGTGGTTACACATTGGAAAACCCATTTTAAAATTCTAGAAACCTTGTAATTTTTAGGCAAAATTAGCTTAGACGGATGTAGCGAGACATGTAGCATCTAGATTAGGCTTTTCACTGTTCAGGCTTGCCTTTCTTATCTCTTCGTCGCTTTCTTGCGTAATCTTCTGACGGGCTTATCACTTCCGTTTTCCAAATATGAATCCCTTGATCTAACAGCTAAGGTAAGCTAATGTTGAATCAACGACCTTCGCAGCCTACCTGATAGAAGAGTAGATTCTTTAAGAATATCTGCCGTATATAAGGGCACGCGAAAGCCGTGTAGATAAAGCCCCTAACTACAATCCTGACGAAACGCGGAAGACACAGACCATAACAAGTTCCCTGGACTCTTCTAAGTTACTACCGATAGTTTCTACCGATAGTTTCTAAGCTAACTAAACAGCAACGTTACCACCACTAAACGAGTCAGTGAAGTGAAAATTTTCGGCTTTTCGTTACATCGTTTTGTATGTACTCCATTACGTCAAGGTGCTATGTCATGCAGACAGAGAAAAAAAATCATATTTCCTTTTATTTTATATTATATCTCTTTTGCTATCATTCATTTAATTACGTTTTTTTTTCTCGCTTTTTATTTTTATTTTGAAACTCGTTGTTTGAAACAGAAGGAGTAAAAATTTTTAATGGAATCTCGCAATAAATTCAAATTTTATTACCCCATCTTAACAACAAAGTTCACGTTATCAACATTTATTAATAAAACAGCTACACGTTGGGTACTATGTTGCTCTTCATTGCTGGCGATTTTACGCTGCTCCAACGGTAGCTTGATGACTTAAACAGAGAGATAGAAGCATATTAAAAATAATATAGTTGTTCAACGTGTCCCGCAAAGCAATTGATGATCTTTATTATTATTTGATATAACAAATTTTCCGTTTTACAAAGTAAAAGTCGATATCTCACAATGTTTGTATATAACTGAATAAAGGGATGAAAAATGAAAGGGACAGAAAAGATGTGAAACGAATGCGTTGGATATGTACATTTTTAAAATTTTATCTCGCCATCGATGATGGGATTCTTGCCCATCAATTGGTTGCCAATGAATCGTACCTTCCCGACCGGCTTAAGTTTTTTAGTCAGTTAATTTCCCTTGCGTCCATCAGTTACAAGACCAACCAATGCCTTAGCAGCGACAAAAGAAATTTATTTCCTGAATTTTTTTTCTATAAAAATTGATCACTTAATCAACAATAAAATTCAAATCGTTAATTGGCAAAATATCAATGGGCATAGGCGTACGTGCCAATGGCCACTATTCGACATATGACTTTCACTCTTTCACTCTTTGCCCATAGTAGGGCCAAGTTAGTTCGATTGTTTACCTTTGGCCAAATAATTCAGACATTTCCTTACAAAACCAATTGAGCATCATCAGCTCCTTCTCTTTTTCATAAGATGGGAACTTAATATATCAACTTTGCCTACTTCTCGGTTTAAACTACGCGTTTAATTGCTAGCAGTTCCTGCACAAAAATATATGAATTAAACAAAACTGTTCGATAAAATGATTGCTTAGCTCAAACTTTTTGGAGGGTTCGCACGACCAGTTATCGTTCAACTGACATTTCTTTAAACTGATTTGCATATTCTTCAGCAAAACCTCTCTAAAAATGAACGGAAACTAGATAGCTCGGTATATCAAAAGTAGAATATGCTTAAGACATGATATATCTAATGGGAATATTGAAATCATTACACAGAGTGATACTGTAAGATGCACCAATCACATTATTCACTTAGAGTGTGGAACTCTGTGAAACTCTATAAACTGGAACCGATTCATTAATCTAATCAAGAGAATATCTCTATTCGGGATGCTCATAATCAAGACTATATTAGATGAAGTTTGAAGACGTACACAAATCAATGTCGATTGCGATGAATGCCGAACGGTTTCGTAAAGCTTAGTTTGAAAAAAGCAAATCAGCAATGATGCAGCATGTTTAAATAGACCTTTTACAAGTTTTTAATGTTAACCTTACTACGACAAAGAGTGTCAGTCCGAAGATTTTAAATGACACCATTAACTTACGAACTGTTATTGACATGAAACTTAGTTAATAAATTCGTTAATGACAGTTACGTTTAGGGAGGTCCTTCAAGTCGGATTATACCTAAAAAGATGAAAAGTTTACAAAGATTACAAATCAAGATTACAAATGAGATCAAAGTAAGCATCCACAACGAGGATGATCGATAGGTTGTAAACTTGCCATTTAAGCAAAGATATCCTCAGTTAATGCACTTATTCTTGAATTGCAACAATCTTCCCTCTCAATCAATCTTTTTTATAACAATCTTACTGTTACAGGAAAATGCTCAAGTATTATCCAGATGCCTAGATTGGCGAATTATGTGATATGATTCCCCAAGCGGCGAACTTCTTATCACAAACTGAAGAAGAGGAAAAGTTATGTCGTTGTCGATGTTGCTCGAAATTACATATGTACGACACGATATTATAGTTTTCGTACATTATTATTGCATCAAAACGATCATCTTCGCGTAAGAGGACACGAACAGGTCAATGGCAATGACACCAAACGTTGGCCAAAAAGAACTCAACATAGTCGTCAGCGTCGCCAAGCTGTTGACCACGAAAGGCCTTTCTATCAACTAAATAATTGAGTGGACTTTCAATTACAATAGAGTAACCGAAGGACACGAACATAAGAGGACTCGAACAGGCAGTCACATCCAAAAGTCGCCGAAAAAGAACCCAACACCGTCATCAACGTCACCGAGCTCTTGGCCGCGAAAGGACTTTCCATCGACGAAATAATTGAGTGGACTCTAATTGCAACGGAGCAACCGAAGGACTCGAACAGGCAATGACACCAACGAACAGACAATGACGAAAACAAAAGGTAAATCGATGAACGTCTATTCAAAGAGTCAGATTTTAAAAATTTGTTTTTGTCTTTTCAGCTACGATCCAAATTTTTTCCATT
The DNA here is from genome assembly GCA_001077435.1 of Glossina morsitans morsitans. Lineage (NCBI taxonomy): Eukaryota > Metazoa > Arthropoda > Insecta > Diptera > Glossinidae > Glossina > Glossina morsitans. The sequence goes on along the minus strand of CCAG010013095.1, from coordinate 20,285 downwards.
TAATCTGGGCTTTGAGAAAATCTCCATAAAAGATAATATTCGATGGAATTCGGTTCGCAAAAGCGCCAAATATTTAGGTATATACACGGCCCGTTTAATTTGAGCATCTAATCAATCAATTTATTTCTAAAGCAGTTACCTACTATTTATGTCTGTTTGCAAGTACCTGACTATTCAATAGCGTTTCCTGCTTCTTGCCTTTGAAGATCGTTTGATTCTTCGAATAGTATATAGGTTCGTTAAGAGACTCAACAGCCCACAACAAACAGCGTTCTCTTCACTGCTTATTTTTGTACGGATCAGATGTTGTGTTTGATTTGGTTTTCGGTAAATGCGTTTGTGCGTTTGGCCTATGCAGTATTTCTCTGCATTCGCCCTAAAGTAAATTTGTTTTGGTTTTTCAATATTTGCTTTTGTTATTAACATACGGTTATAATTTTCAGCTTCAACACATACATCAAGAAATGAATTCAACTTGTTTGACGAAACAACAGAAAATATCCTCAACAAATATTAAAATAAAAGGTTAAAGAGCTAGAACTCGCCCTACATGTTACAAATGTCTTTAAGTTAAGATTGCAAAACTGTATATACTCGTATAAGGTATACCCTCTCACTGTAGGTATTTAAATATTTTAATACTTTTTCTTTTTTGTTAATTGCTTGCTGATAAGGATACAATGTGTTCATCGTCGCTTTTGCGACACTTATGTTCATATTTTTGAAGCGTTTAAAACATATTTATTATTTAGTCTATTAAGATGTTCATAAAAATGATGTACAAAGCGAATAACGAACGAATGGCTGAATTTTACAGATCAGCAAATGAATAAAAAAAAAAGGAAAAAAAAATTTTGCGGGACCTCTTTCTTATCTTTCATTGTATATTTACCATATGAACCATCTATGATGCAAGCGCACCAATCCTCGTCATAAAAAAAAAATCAGATAAGCAAATTATATCCGGTCGTGACCGAATCTTTTACACCCATCATCGTGATCCTAAAAAAAGGGAAAAAACTCAATTTTCATACTCTATGATATCTTTCGGGTTCGGTTAAATTTTTCTATTTTCAAAATAAAACTATAAATTTAGATGATGCATGTGTTTCACTTTCTATACTTTTGCTGTGCATGCGTTATAAAAGTACTGAAAAAAAAAATTCCCTTTTTTAGAAGAACTACATCATCACTCATAGAACATATGTTAAAAGTCTTGGAGATTTATTTGCTGCAAAAACGGAGATGTCCTCGCTTTACGTAGTACTATAAGCATGTCCTCCAAGTAATTTAGTCCATTTGTAATGCCAACCTGCGCGCAAGAACTTCCATTGTTTATGCCAAATTTGGGGTTGACAGTGTAATTTTTGCAGCCAGGAGAATATTTAAAGCGGATGGACAGACGGACTTGCTTAAATCAATCCATAATTTGATACTGACCAAAAATATATATACTTTGTGGAGATCTCTGAAGCTTTCTTGTGGGCGTTGCAAACGTTTTATAACATGAATGTACCCTGCGGAGATGGGTGCGAAAAGAAAACAACTCATTCCAATTGATTCAAACATATAAAATTATACGATATTATTGCTTATAAATAAAATGTTGTATAAAAAAATAAAAGAAGAAGAACTCAAATGCGTGCTACACGAAAAATTCGAAAGAAAAGAAAACACCAAAGAACTTAACATGAAAGACTTAAGCCGGGCCTTATGACATCGACCACTTCTACGGCTGTTCGCTGAATACAAGCGTTGGCTAGATGATCTACCATAAATTGCTTTTCTTTTTAATATATAGTTTGAATCGTGTATATGATCTTTATTATTATTTATTTATATATAGAGATTTTATATTATTGTTACCATTAATTTAGACAAAGGAGTAAATTCTAAGAGTAAAGTCATAAAGCACTAGCGTCTAAGGCTATCAGTTTTATTGAAAACTCGATCGCACATAAGATTTGAACCCAAGACCGTTGACATATTATCAAAGATTCTTTGCTTACTTGGTCACTCAGGCCTATATATATTTTATAAGAAAAATTTATATTAGATTTAAAAAAAAATAAAATACTTATATATTACATGTACATATATATGTATATTTACTTGTTTATTTATATAAATTTCTTTTATCTTTTCCTGTTACTGTTCAGGAAACAGTTTAACACTAGGACTCTCATTACAACAAAAATGGATCAAGTAAATAAGAAATAAAAATTTATTGTTAAGTGTAACCGAGTTCGGGAAGACACAGTGATATTGATAGTAGGCAGTTAGAGGTCTTCACATATAAATAAAAAAATATTTCGAACTCCACACGCTTTAGAACCATTTTTTATGGTCCTTTTTTGAGCTTGAAGAACGAGACAGTAAAAGTTGACCCATGCGTTAATTGCACTGTTCAACTTATACTCTAAAATTATAAAATATTTCGTCTCTATTTGTGAGTAAAATATAGGGTACAATTACACTAATAAATGACCATAAATAATGTACTTACTGATTTGCAACTGTAGAGCCCTAGGCCAGCTGACATAGTGTGGAAGTAATAATTATAATCGTCAAATGCCAGTGTTGGGATAAATTTATGTGTTTGAGAATGAGATCAAATTTCTTCTAAAAATATTCGAAAAAATCCTTAAAGGGCGCCAAAGTTTACGGTAACGTATTCCAATATCGAGCAGCTAAGCAGACAACGAGTGACCCAGAGAGGGTAGAGAAGTCGATATACATGGTATTAATATGAAAGGGTTCTTATACAATCTAAAAAACTCTTTCTTCTCTTTCTCTTCTTCTTCTTATAACTTTTTAGACTAAAGAAATCAATTCTTAGACTAAAAGAACAAACTATTGAACACTTGACCCATAGGGCACTGGTTCTAGTTTTAAAAAGATAATTCACCCAAGCAGTTTTAATAAAGTAATGCATTGAATTATTATTCCGTAGACGGTTTCAGGCCGTCCATAGGAGTAGTTGTTCCGAGAGAGATCCTTCTCATAAAGGAAAAGTTCTGGCAGTCGCAAACAATACGGTTTGTTCTAAGAATTTGTTCACAATTGCAGATTGGAGAAGAAGACTTCTTTAGGATGTTAGGTGTGTGTTTCAAATGTATGCCCAAGGTGAATCCTCCCACATGTTTTGCTCGTTATTTTGTCAATATTTCGATTTGAAGGTTTTGTAAACAAGCATTAGTAGACTAAATTTCATATAATCGGGGAAAGGGAATTTTTAAAAGGAATGAACACAAAAGGAGGTAAAATGATCTCTCAGTCAAGTCTTTCAAGTCTCTCCAAGCTGTAAGAGGAAAAGTTTGACTAACTTTAGTTGGACGGATGAGTTGAAAAAGTTGAAAAATTAAGGAGCTAAACGAAGGTATGCGTATAGAAACACCACTGAAGAAAACGTTCCGAAAAAAGATTCGAAATAGATTCATTTTAACTTGAAATTGAATAAAATGAATTTTAATAAAAATAAAAAAAAAAATTGTAAAAATTGCAAGTCACTTACGGATATCACTACGAACTATGTTTGCTTGTCTGCTGCTATCGACATTGTTTAAGAGAACGAACAACATTTAATTGTAATATTCAGTCTTTATGTCTACAACATATGGTGTTTTTAGGTGAAAAGGGCTCATAGTCGGATTATCAATGCATTCAGAAGATATCAAAATGTTTAAAAAAAAAAACTTAAATTCTTAAAAATTTTATGAATGCAGTTTTACCTCCCACAATAAAAGAGGGTCAAATTGAATTAGACACATAATATAAACAGATACCAACTAAAGGTGTCTAACATGCGTTGAATATTTTCTTTTACTGCTTGCTTGCTCCACCTGAATATTTCACTTCCTTTCCTCTCCTTTCCTTTTCTTTTTTTGTTTTTTTTCCTTCTGTATTGTTTACTCTTTATAGATAACTTTCTAAAGCAGGTGGCTTCGCTTGTATGCCAATACATACACGTGTAGGTGATCGTGTGCCTGTGAGAAGTAATAGAAGTAAACTCCTTTTCCTTTTGCATTTATCACACAATTCCATTAGAAAGGAATGTTTTTTATATGTTGCCTTCATTTTTTTACTATTTGTTGTTACATTTATTTCTATCTAATAAGATGCTTTTATGGTAAACCTATTCAAAAGGAATTCATTCAATTATTTCGATAGATAATTAAAACGAATTTCATTTAATGAATTAGTTTTCGCCAAAAGGCGCGATACAACAAAAATTTGTTCAAATTAAATTTTCGGCTTTTTGCAATCTGTAACAGAGTGCTTTGGCAATATGGAAGTATGTGACGGCCGCGATCGCTCCCCCTTTTTGAACATGGTTTGTAGGAAAAGATATAAAAAATATGTGAGTTAAATTTACATTAATTTTTAATCTGAACCTAGATCAGCATATGTTGCGGTTGCCTTGCAAGTGGGAATGCTTAGAACAAAAAAGGACGGACGTATGTGATTCGTTGTGGTCTTGAATGTAAAAAAAATCGCATCATCAATTCTGACACTATATCGAATATGTCGCCGAAAGCATCCTGGGAAATTGCTGTAATAAATATCCAATGCACGCATCAACATGAGTATTTTTAACTTTCTTTCGTATATCAGCCTAGATGCTATTAGCCTGAGCTAACTCTTATGAATTTGTTTGATATCATTTTCAAAGAACTGAGCATTGGTCAGCAAACGGTCTCTACCGTTTTGTTTCTAAATAAAAAGTTAGGAGCAGCAAAAGCATTTCGGTCACTCGGTCTGACACGTATCCTACCGAATTAATATCCAAATTTTCTCGATTATTGGAATATCCGTAGTAAGCACGCATGACGGTCAACGACCTGCTGATACCTTCGAATAATTATATATCACCATCTATCTGTATATATATATATAATGTTAGAAAAGAGAGGACAAAGCAAATATATTTGATTTCTTCTACGGTGTATATGCTATTCTTAAATGCTCCCATGCGATCCAAGCCCAAAAGATTTAAATAAACATGCAATGACGTATACATTGCAGCAAACCCTTTAAGTGTTAATACTAACAGAGTTAAGACGCTGTAGCACCTGCAGCTGTAGATAGGTGCTTATTACATTAAAAGGCGAATGTCGTTAAGTCCTGCTGTACTCATGGTTCTGGATATATTAAATTTGTTTGAGATTGTTTACGACACCACCAGCAAGGACTTAAAGTAGACCCATCTTATTATGTACCAATATATGTGGAAACATTTCCTGGATCGATCGAGGCTTGTCGGTTTGCCTGAGTGAAGTATATCCGCTTACAATAATGATCAAGCTTACGATTATTCAGACGAAATTTGAGTCACTACCATGCTTTAAAAGCTGTTAAGAATGGATTGCGTCCATTCTCCATACAACGTTTCATCTGAAACTAACTTTATATGAAAAATAATCCGATTTTCAAGATTTGGTATTATACTTCAATGTAGAATATTTGGATCGCATGGGAGCTTTTCTTAGACCACTCCCCATTTAGACATCGAATTTGTAGAATTTTGCGATGGAAATTAATCCTTGGGTAACGTTTTGATATTTGGACTATATACGTCGATTTTAAGGGCCTTTTCCCGTACAAGCTCAAGTCTCGTAAAAGGTAAGCATTTAGTGAAGAATAATAAGTTTTTAGACAAGAAAAAAGACAATTTCCGTCCCATGGGGAGGATTCCTCTAAAACATGAGCGTATACCTGATGGCAGTATTTGATTTTGGCTATATTATGGTGAAGATAAGTGTAGTCTTATTAAGTGTAGTCTTATAGCATAGGATATTTAATAGTCGACTTTGCCGGAATGTAAATGTTATTTATTTTCTTTTACTAAAGTAAAGTTTTGTTCAATAGAAGCCTAAGATCACAAATTTATTGTAATCCGTTTATCTTTACTTCCAACTCTAAGCAAAATTTGTTACATTTTTCCTCACTTGATTTAGTAAATTGTTCGTATATTTGACCTTTTTATACCCTTTAGTGAAATCCGAGAATGAAGAAAGCAATTGGTGCAATGTCTACTAGAAAGCAAATGCCAAATATCTGCAATCCTAGAGGGATTGCAGACAGAAAGAAAAAGTGAGTAGGTAACGAAATTCATAAGAGAGAAATAGTAATAATAGTAATTAAGTCAAAGCTAAAGGTCGGAAGAATAATATCCAAATATGCCTGAAAAGTAAAAAGATTGAAAGATCAACGGATTGGCGAACAAACGAGGTGAAGAACAAACGGATTGAGGAATAAAGCAATCCAAGGGCGAATGGGTTAGATGGCGAAAGGAGGCACACGATTTTAAGGACTAAGCTTTCGAAGCACTATCATATGATTGAACGAAAGGGCAGTGAATGAACGTAATTGTAGCCAAGGAAGTGATCCTGCAGATGTGTAAGTTGGTAGAAGAACGTACAAGCAAGTGGACGGACAACAGGTGATAGAAAAGCCCGCTAACTGAACTTTAAACTGAGGACGGATAGATGGACGAAGGGACAAAAGAACGAATACTGAAGAACAAACGGATTGAAGTGTAAAGAAATCCAATAACGATTGGGCTTGATGGCGAGAGCTTGAGATGCACACAGTTTAAAGGACTAAGAGTTCGAAGGTCAGTGAATGAATGGAGTTGATAGAAGAGTAAGCAAGAGGCAAGTGGATGGACAACAGGTGATAGATAAACGCGCGAACTGATTGAGAAATGAACAGGACGGATAGAGGGGCGAAGACACAAAAGAACGAATGAACACTCGCGCGGGTGGGTATGGCGATAGTCACACGAAAATGGAGAAACTATCGAAGCAGAAGAAGAAGCGACTCGCTAGAGTGATTTAAAATCTCACGGTGGCTGCTAAAATATACGGAATATGTGGGCACAATCACACAAATCTGATTACTTTTTTTTTGAGTTATGCTATTGACTTCATGCTCGGTCTGTGTGCTTGCGTGTGTGCTTGTTACCTTTCGCAACGAAAAACCAAAAAAGAAGTCCAAGAATAAAGACATACCATTAGTCACCTTACTTGAGAGAATTTCTGTTGCGCAGTGCAAAGGAAAGTAATTATGCAGCTCTGTCTCATGGCTAATAAATGTACGTATGTCTAATATATATAGTGGACGATGAGTCCGCAACATTCGTTTTAAAACATATTCATAAAATTTCACATAATTATTTAACCGAACTATCGTTCCTGTTATAGATAATGAAACGCTGCTAACCAGTTGACCAGGTTACAAAATGTACCTTTAGAACTATTTTCTCATTTTTTATATATATGCAGGAATTGTAGTCAACGACGCTGTAGTTTATCGCGGCAACTCTTGTCCATTACCGATAAGATTATTTCAACTTTATTGCTGCTCTTTAGTTACTTTTCTTTTCCTTCTTTTAATTAAATTAATTTAATTTTTATTCAGAAAAACTTGGTGATAAGCCGCTCTCTTATATCCCGACGCACACAAATAGTGTTTGGTTTTCAGGGAAACGAAAACAAATAAAAACAAAAAAAAGCAACTTAAACAAAATAAAAATATTTGTGTCTTGTATGTGGGAAATAATATATTGAAAGGGCGTTTTGCTGTCACGTTGTGTATCACACACATGCACACAGAAACGCGCAACTTACGTTCGAAGAAAGGCGTTTCATAATAATATACATAATTTTAATATTAAATATATTTTTTGTAAAAGTTTTTCAAAAAAACAAAAAAAATATTTAAAAATAATTTTTCAACAAATGCTGTGTTGTAATCCATGTTCTCTGTTCTCCACATCGCACACAAGCATAAAAGCAATTAACACTAATTGATGCCACAACCTCCTCTCACTCTTTTTTCATTTTCATTTCTACTTTCTTTTTTCTCTTTGCATTCTTTCTTTGTTGTATCGTTACTTATAATTCTCACCTGCTTATATGAACCGTCAGTCACTCAGTCAGTCAGTCAGTCTGTCATTCGGGCCACATTCCTATGCCATGTTGATTTGAATGCCGTCAGTGCCAAAGTGACCCTATCCCTACGCCCTACGCCCTGCTCCCTTTGCCCTGCGCCCTATGCAGATGATGATGATCTTTTGATGATGCATCGATTAAATTTAAAAAATTAAAAAAAAAAAAAGCAAAACTGAACTTGTGATCACATGATAATATTGTGGCTTAAATCGATCAGTGAGCAGCGTCTAATCAGTGCTTTCAATCTTCTTCGATGCTTCGATGTGTGCATTCAGTCGTTTTCAACGTTTCAATGACGATGACGTTTATTTTAGGGATAACCAAAACTTATATTTCAACAGCGTTCGCCTGTTCATGCCATACTGTTAAAGTGCTACAATGGGATCATCATCATCATCATCATTGGCTGCCTGGGGATGTTTATGCGCTTCATTGATTCATTAAAAAAATATGCTCAGGCATTTCTTTACACAATTAAAAGTTTCTTCTTCTTCTTTTTTTTTCTTTTGATTTTTTTAAATCTCGCTTTATCGTGCTGAGAGTGAAGAAAAAAAAAAAAAAGAAACAAAATGCACACATATGAGCATATGAGGAAAAAAACTTTTGAAAAATTTCTGTTTAGATCGCCTGTTTGTTTATTTTCTCTCCTTATTGCTGTTGGTTCATTTGTTCAGTTTCACTTTATTTAGTCTGTCTTATCCTGATGGCGCTTCTTTTGGCTTGTCATCGTGTCATGTTTTATTGGTTCATTATTCTCCTTCGTCGTTTTATTTTTTTTTTGTCTTATTTTTTTTTTAAATAATTTTATCATTCATTATATTTTTATAATTTATTTCTTCCTATAAAGCTTTACGAAAGACTTTTATAAAGAAGAAAACATCTATTGAATTTTTCTTCTTTTTTAGATGTGTCAAGTTTTTGTTTTCAAAGCGATATTGAAAGCTTTTTTCCTTCTTCTTCGTACCCGTGTGAACATTTTACATGAAATTATGAAACAATATTTCCAATAAAAAAAGGGTTTTTACAAATATTAATACATAGCGGATAAGGATTAAGACTATGCTAGAAAGCTTATATAGAATAAGACAAAAAAAATAGGAGAAAAGGTCTTACATGAAGACAGAAGACAGAAGAAATTCAAGTTTCGTTTCAAAGTCCTTTGATTTGATATCCTTCATAACAAATCTACTTTAGTTAGAGTGCTCCTAGATTTTGCGAACCAACTCGTGCTACTTGCGTTCATTAAGCAAAGAAAAATTTACTGTTTACACAAAACTTGTCTGTACACGACTCTATTCAGCGATATGCGCGATTCTAAAGCATACCGAAACAATGTCTTATGTTGCCTATAGAGGTAATCCTAACAACCATGTCGTCGGTGCAGGTCTTGAGTGCACCCATATATGCGATAGGAAAATCCTGCTTACTTTCAAATGTCATTCAATGAAAGTGAACTGAACACACGCTTCTGATATTAAAAATTCCATTAAGATTCGGGAAATTGAGAGAAATATTTAATGCGAGTTCCATTAATGATTTTGGCAAAATCTGATCAATCTTTGTCTTTCTGTCAAATGCACGTCATTATTGCGATCTTCGGGAACATTTTGAAATTGCATATAAAACACTTTCGGGGAATAAGAGACTTGGCGTCTCCAGGCTTACCACTACGCTTAAAAGATCAAAGAAAAAAATCATTTAGCATTTTTCAGCAAAATTCATTTCCTTCTCTCTCTGTTTTTATTATGGTAAATATTTGTCATTTTGATCGGTAATCTTTTGCAGTTTTCCCGCTTATGTCATGGCTGTAGGAACTCTGGAATTTCTGTATGAATAGCTGAAACACGTGATTTCCAAAGGCCTTTCGGCCTTGCAGAAAGTAATACAAGGCCTAGTCCAGCGGGACAAAGTCGAGCCACTCAGACGAGCCATTAAAATATACGTGGTTTGGCAAAGTCCCGAACGCAGACCACGCCCTCACATTAGCTGTTGAAAATAAATAAAGAAAATAGCGGATTGTTCAGCGGGTAGCAGCCCATGATGCACGACTCCCTCCCTGCTTCCGTTTCATTTACTCTCCATTTCAGAGATTAAAAAACAGTTGAACGTAATCTGCACCACATACAACAGTTAACAGTTGACAGAAAACTAAATGAATCTTTATCTATATAATGAAAACAAAGACACGTGTGTTTCGCTGACTTATATTGGGTAAGTACGAACAATAGACTCTACCTAGCTGCTTCGGAAGTTACTTAGTTAAGACTCGACCCAATACAAAAGTCAACATTTTGAACAGAAAAGAATATCATAGTCGCGGGTCCAAATTTCAAGTACTATAGAGTTAGCAATACAGGCGAGCATATGAACTGAGTTATCCGGCAGCCTTCAAATCCATACTTGGCATATACATAGACAATAAATAAATAAATAACTGATTATCAAAATAAAACTTTCCATACATTGCGTAGCAAAAAAAATGTGGGGAAGACTCTTAAAAAAGTGGAACTACATCTTACGAGAAGTTTATCTGCAATCTTGCACAGAAGAGGAAATGTTCATTTTTTTCCTTCAAAAAGCACAGCGTACATGGGCTTCTTCCGCAGCATAACATATAGATATCAAGTATTTAGGTTGCGAGATTATAGCCTAAATTTCAACAGACACCAGGCATATAATCAAAACTATTTTATTCGTTATGCTAATCACGAATATCGGATAGAATGATATATAGTTTGTGGGATTCTTCGGATAGAAAAATATATAGTTTGTAGGGGATACCCTGTGTACGGACTTGATAAACTATTTTCATCCTTCCTCACATGAATTATTTTTCCAAATAATAAATATTTTTTAAAAGTATTTCTTCTTCGATCCACCTCCTCCTATATAATAATCCTCCTCTTTCTTATATTAATTATAAACTAAGAATGATATTTTCACTAACACTTAAAGCATAAAACCCAAGTGAGGATAAAGTCGACTGAAAAAATATTCATACTGATGTCGAATGCATTCAAAAGACACATTGTTACAGATTAAACGAGCATCGATATATATAGAAAAAAAAAATAATACAAACATCACAATACATATTGGAATGCTTGCTCTTATGAACAATGAGTGACATGAAAATTACTTTCGTATTGATTTACATTTAGACTTAAAGATGTTAAGTACTTCACTTAAGTATGTTACTACTTGTTTGTTTTTGTTATATGAGTGCGCGTAGCAAATAGAAATGGAAATTTAAAAGAAGAAAAAATAGATCGATTACAAAAACTGGAAGAAGAAAAAACAAAAAGAAGGAAGAAAATACTAGATATAGGGATTACAAGGATAATACCTTTACTCATATCGTCCTCACATGCTTATGCTGCTTGTGTAGTATGTAGAAAAATTAAATTAATTTTTAAAACTATTGCTAAATAGTTGTTGTTTGTTATTGCATTGTATGGTATAAAATATATTTAAATAAGAGCGCATATGTAAACATTTGAAATCTTTCCCGTCTACCTGAAAAGAAATAGAAAAGGAAAAAAAAAAAAAAGATCTTCAGATCGGAGATTGTAAAGAACAATTTGTATAACGTTTTGTCGTTCGCATAATTTTGCACATCACCACCTAAAGGTAACGTAGATTATTTCACAATTTCTCCTTTTTCGTATCGAAGGAAGTGATTTTCTCAATGATTAACTTTTTGTTAAAGATGCCAAAGATTGCTTACATTTGCTTGAATGTGTTTTGTAGTTGTTTTCTTTTCTTTTCTTTTCGTTTTTTTTTTTTTTATTCCTCCTCTTAATTCCCATTTATAAATAGGATTGTTCTAAGGTTTCACTTAAACGTAATGAAGAGGAAGCTGATGCTGTTGATGATGCTGCTTAAAAAATAAACATTTTTTATACGCGTCATTAAACGGTATTAGAGTATGCTAGATTTTTCATTCCGTTTGCAAGAGGCAGTATAAAGCAACGGAATTAATTAACGTAATACATCAATCCGTCCGCCTGTCCGTATATCATTAAATATCTTTTCGTCCCACAGACCAAGAATAGAGAAAGAAACTTGTTATATAAATATTTCTGAAATGTGACTCGTCTCGGCATACATCTACAAAACACATTACAAAAGGACTACCAAAGGAGAAAAGAAAAAAAGCATATTTCAGAGTACTAGTGACAATAAGACTTGAAATTTTTCGAGAAAATATCTTTTTGATAGGATTTCCAATTGAGCAGAGGATGGGGCCTCTGTCGTTTTGCCTTGAGAGCTATCACAACAAACGTAAACCTCTAAAGCCTGAACAGAGAGAGTACTAATAGCATTAGCGCTGATAACTAAGAACCTTCCCGTCATTCAAAGACAACTATCAACGCCACTTTTACTGTCAACGCCAATATTTACGTAAGATGATAGGTATCTAAAGTTCGCTTTAAGATGGCTATAATTTTCTTGGTTACTTTTTTATTTTATGTATTTCACGGCATCATCGGGTTTCGTTTGGCCTTTGAAGCTGTCAACCAATAGACAAAATACTTATTATCTTAAAGTGAGAATCTCCGCTAGAGCTCTCTCGTTTACTTGCTCCAGTTAATATGAATCAATGTTTCTATGTATCATTTTATGGGATGTATGTATGTATAGGTATATATATGTATATATATTTTATGTTCTTTAGAACGAGAAAAAGATTAGCTTCCAAAAAATGAAGGACAATAATAGAAATTACATAAATTCTTAGGCTATGTTCTCAGTCATAACGATGACAACAAAGGGCCAAACGGCGCTTAGTAGCTTTTTTGGCGCGACAGTTTTTCCTATTATTGTTGTTTATTTTTTCTTCTTTTATCTTGAATTTATAATCTTTAATGTTCATGGGAATATTTCAGATTTATTGTCAAGGTAAAAGAAAACAAATCAAAGTTAAAATTATATTTTTTTTTTTTTTCTTTATTGTATTGTGCAAAGAAAACTCCCAGTGGCAATTTAATAGATTACAAGAAAAAAAAAAAAAAAGCATTTCATTCATTATACAAACAGCAGCAGCTGTCTATAAGCTTTCTTTCCCTATTAAGGAGGAATCGGTCTCCCCCTCTCTCTTTGTCTTACTTACTATACAATATTTTTGATTAAACTGTAGGAAAATATTTAAATAATTTGCGGCAATTGAAACACATTCTTGTCCGGTTATCTAATCGCATACATGAAGATACACTCAGCGAAGAGGAAATATCAAATGTGTTCCTTTAAAGTAAAACATATTAACATACACATGCGCATATGAACGTGTGGCTTTAGCATCTCTTAAAGAAAAATTCTTGCTTATAGACGCACGTTTGTATTACATAAGCAACAGAGCCTTGGCAAATGGACACCAAAAGAATAAAAAAATAAAAATAAAAAAAAAAAAAAAAAATACAAAGGGAAAAAACAGCAGACAGCAATAGCAATAGCAACGTTTGGTTACAGAAGCTGCAGAAAAACCAAAGCGACGACAGTTCAAACAGCAACAACAACACTAACAAAAACAGCAACGAGAATCTCATTGATATCACTTTTGGTCAAGTACTTGTGCACACATACAAAGACAAAGTCCGATAAAGGGTATTCACATACACATGCTCATACACACAAGCACATGTTCTTTTATGTGTATGTGTGTGTATATGTAGTTCTTGTTCCTCTTCTTCTCGTATCTCTAAGAGTAATGAAGATGATTGTAAAGACATTGACAACACTTATTACAAAGCGGCAGACTCAACATCAGCAGCCGCAGCAACAGCACCATAACATTGTTTTCTTCTGCTGTCGTCTGCAATATCAAAGTCATTGGTAACTATGCGGGGTGCTTGTAAACTGGGTGGTCATTAGATCGATTGATTGTGTGCGTTCTTATTGTAGACGTGCACTTGGAATACTTTTCACACAGATCCAGGCAAACTTTTCACAATACAACTAACGGACGCATATTTATATTATATGTTATATAAATATATATATACATACAAAGAAGATCGCAAAACATACACTCTTTAAATATATTTAAAGATTATAATAATGTCGAAAAGACATTTAGAGGTTTTGTAATTGCGGTCGGTCTACAATATGTGCAAGAAATGCTCTAAGTGTTGTTGTTTCATCCACATAAAGGCGCAACACTTTGTTAACCTCTACAGCATTGATAAAATAATGTTGAGTTAGTTGTTAAACTACGCATGTGCTTATACGACTACAATAAGCGAAAATTGAAGAGAAAAAAAAAATTATTTCCGGTTGTTTTTTTTTTTCAATTTTTAGGTTTTCTTTTTTTGACTTCATTTTATAATTACATAAAAAAAAGAACCGATCTTAAGAAATATTTGTTCCGTTCACGTAACACAAAACTAAGCGAAAGTCCGTTTTCCAAGGAAAAGAAATAGCAAGTCGCGTAATAGCTTCCCAGCCATTGATCTTAACTTTAGTATTCGCAAAAGTTAATTTCGCGTAACAGCTTCCCAGCCATTGATCCTACTTTCAATATTAGTAAAAGCTAATACATTAAGGTCGAAACATATCGAGATGAATCGTTAAAAGCCTAAAAGGTATTCCCGACAAGATCGTCAAAGCTGGCAGACGAAAAAAGATAACAACAATTATCAAACTACTATCGTAATATCTCAAAATATCTGTCCATCATCAAGCCATTCTTCTTTAGTCGATAACACCACCTTGTAGTTTGCAAGGTCATAATAGCTTTGTACAAGTGTGTGCAACACACAAGTAAAGCGACATATTATATGTATGCATAGGAATGGACATATAATATATATATATATATATATATATATATATACATATATATATGCTATATCTCCCTGCCTGATAGCTGCTGATATGTGCTTGCGTTCGCAAATTTTCGAGATAATCTCTTGGCCCAGGGACGATTCCTATTAAGAATTGATTGGATCGACCCGCCTTCACGACTTCTCCTGATAGAATGCTATAGTTTTTTGATATTCTCTACAAACATCGCTGAAAAATAGTGTTTCTATATACTTAGAAACGAAGGCAGAGGATTTGGAAGGTACGGCAACGTTTCTTGAATCCCCTTTCATATCAACATTTGCGTCGCTGCAATGCAACCTCTTTAAATCCATCACTTAAAGACGGGAGTGCGCATTCATTTCGTAAAAATGTTTGCAACATCTAGAGGAAAGCTTCCGAGACCCTATGTATACAAATTCTGAATCAATTTAAGCAAGTTCGTCACCTATCTGCCTTTGCAAAATATTCAGTAAAAGTTTTCTTGACTAAACACCACAAAATATCGGCTCTACATGTTATGAAAATATTGAACATTTACGCATGTGCGTTGGTACAACTAAGAGCAGTTCAATTTTCGGGCCTCATCCCGCATAAGAGTGAATCATGAAAACTAAGATTTTCTTTATGGTAACAAACTTTCTACCAAAAATAGGTGAATAATATGATAATACGGCTCTGACATGATGATTATTTTTGCTAAGTTTAGAGCATGTCAGTCTAAGTTCTATTAGGCGAAGTTCTGTGGTATTTAATATTCGACTAAGTGATTGATGCCTGTACAATAATTGCTTGCTGATGTCCGCTTAGAACGAATACGTTGTAGGTTATCTAGGAAGAGAGTGATTGAGTGATATTAGATCGCGGATTTTCCCACAAATCAGTCAAGCAATGTGTTAAGTAATCAAGCTCTTAATAAAAGGATTTAAAAAATTTCCATTGCCATCTCTTACAAACCAGAACCAATCGTGAATCTTGGGTAAATATAATTTTCTAATTTGACATATAATGAACTTCTACCGAAATAAATTTTTCATTGCAGCTACATTTAGATGATGCGATCAATTTGTTTACAAATATCGCGTAACTTTATATATGCTAGCGTTAATTTACGTTCATTGTGATAAATGCAACAAGTGAACAATTCCATGTCTCGGAAAGGCAAGTTTCAGTTCGCAAACTTGATGATGATAGAAGAAATAGGGAAGAAGTGATTGCGTACACAATCACGCTTCTATTCCCGAGTTGTCGCAATATCATTTTCGGTTCAGTATGCCTCCACCAACGACGTTTGATCAGGGCAACGAGTTACAAATGGCGTCATTAGACCCTACTTTACTATACTCTACTACTTCCGACATATATGGCCTTAGGGCTAAATTACAACTAAGGTAACAAGTTGATCTTTTAATTTTGCGACAAATTGCTTACATTACTTATGCAATAGCCCGCCATAAAGCCTTCGGAAAAAAGAGAAAAACTACAGTTGCAAGAACAAGTTGTGATCTCTTGATCCCTTATGCAATGTTTTCGAGATACAACATATAGCAAAGGTGAGTGCAGAAGGAGTTTGACAGTTTGACGCGTGTCACACCCCAATCTTTAAGATCAATGATTTGTGGTTAAATGAATAGGAAATATGACTTTAGGATTTTCCAGCTGATAGGCATCTTTGTCACTATTTTGCAAATGAAGTTCGAATGATTGCACACAAAACTACTTCAGGTCTTATGAATAAATAAAAATTTCAATATAAGTAATATTCACGTTCACGGAATTGAATAGTTTTCTATGGAATTTCAAGGGCAATAAAATGAATAATGAGAAAAATTGTATACATCGTATGTGTTGCATAATTGTGTAGACATGTGCTCCACTGCTAATGAATCAATCAATAATTAATAGAGGTAATAATAATAATGAGAACAAAACATATCTGAATATTTATGAAAAACAAACCAAAAAAAAAAAAAAAACGCCTTTAGTTGCTCGCATATAAAAAAACAAAAGTATGAAAAACATGGAAATCTGACACTGACGATAAAGAATACTAATGGATTTTCATGGCACTGAGATGAGTGTTGTAATGCACAAAATATACATAAATTAAACAAGAAAAGGAAAGCCAATAACAACAGTAAGGATGAATTTTAGATACCCAGCAGCATTCGTACTTCTCTACTCGTTGTGCTATATAAACAAAACGATTGGAAAAATTCATCTTTCAACTTAAACCGAAAGTTAAGTCCCTCGTATAATATTTGGAGACTCAAGAACGTAGAGGTAAATGAAAGCGTCGCTTTCGTAGTGGATCGAGGAAGAAAGCCGCTTACGTTTTCAACTCAAAGATAGAAAACATACATGGTAGAGGGAGATGGAAAATAAATTGCTGATGTATAATATCTGAGCATTATATATAATCGTGTTGGCAAAAGATGCTGACGTCAGGCATAGATCGTTGAAATAAATTGTCATAATGTGTTTTAATCTTATCTCTGGTCTTCTATTGGTCACACGATCTGAACGTGCTGTGTTCTGGTGTACTTGACATCCTATAGTGTACTTATTCTGTAATTCAAAACTTATTTCTATAATTCATATTCTTATTCTTGTTGTTGTTGTTGTTGTTGTAGATCAATCACAGCCATGCCAGTATCACTTACTTACTCTGGTACAGAGATATTGATATGCACCGCCAGAAGCTAAGATATTGTTTAAGTCTCGAAAATGCATGACATGCTTAACTCGATAAGTGATTGGTGTTGCGCAAGTCAAATCCTATAGATATTTTCATATACAAAATTTTACACATGCAATGTAATGAACTAAGCATACTTTGTTTACTTTTCTTACGTTAGATGTAGTAATGTGTAAGCATCTGTTTTAATTAGGAAAAAAGCGATTTTTGTTTTATTTTTTTTTTTTTATTGCAAAACATTATTGCTAATCATTCAAACGTAGGGTCGATTATGAAAAAAAAAAGAAACATTAGATAAAGTTTGAAAACAAAAAATCAATTCAACCTATACAATGTAGATGAAAGCATAAACATATCTATATATGTATACGTGTAAACGTTTCACGTACGATGCTAATGATGTAATGGATATAATAGCGAATGTTTAGACAATGCGATAGGAATTTTTCGCTATTTTTGTTTTCTTGTTTAACCCCCGCTAAATATATGGTCTAAGTTAAGCGGCTTTATTAATCAAAAAAAAAAAAAAAGAATAAATAAATAAATTTTACAGTGAAGATGGTCCTCTCATAAATGTTTCTAAGGTAATAGAGAACAGGTAATGTTTGATAAGATAGAAGGCAAAAAAACGGTAAATTGTTATTAGAATCTTTTTACACATTTCTTAAAGATTTAATTTTTCAAAATTTCAAATATATCTCGATACGTATACATATATGCACGTATACATTCCTATTATACATACGTACATATTCGCACAAACACACCTATACATATATATATATACATGACCACGTGAACGTGAAGATATATGTGTAAACGTAGGTAAGACCACCCTCAACTTATGACAACAGGAATCATGTCAGCGTACTAAACCAACAATTAAAGAAGGATATGATCGAGAAGAATATATTGCCAAATAAAAAAAGACAAGATCTGCCAATTGAAACTATAAAGTAACAAAGATCACTACAGTGCAACAGCATAACCTCTAATGATACATAATGCATCTACATGTGAGTGCACAGTGTCGAACAAAATGTTTGCAATTTGTTTTTCAAATTTAATCAAAACGACTTCAAAGAGGCTGCAGTTCATATCTGAAGAATATTAAATGAAAAGCATTGTACTAAAAAATATATATGTAGATACACAAACACCCTCTATATAGCCCTTTTTCCCCCCGATTTCGAAGTAACACGGTTCACCAATAGGGCAAATACACTTTTTTACCCACGTTTTTTGTTCTAGCGCGTATCTAATTTTGACTTTGTTAGTTATTTGGGCTAGGGGCGATACCCCCTTCGTTGCACTTCAACTTGAACACAGCATTTTGCTATTTTCAGTATTTATTTGTTATTAGAGTGTTGAGTGCATAAGATGCAATAAGTTATTTTGAAAAAGGTTGAAAAAGTTGATGGTCCAGCCTGTAATAAACACATGCCTGCATGCTTGTTATCAAGTAGCGATGAATAATTGCGAAAATGATTTCAATTTAATTTTTTACGTTTTATTTATGGATTGAATTTCCACTGTACACAAATTTTATTTTTTTTTTTTTTTTTTTTGTAATACAAATGCATTATTTTGTGTTGTAAATATGTACTATCAATGTCTTTATTCTATCTTTTGCTCTGTTTTTGGAAAGATATTGATTTCTTAGACGGTTTTTTAAAATTGTGGAACATACCCACCGCATCTATCATATATAGCAAGGATTTTTTTTCAAGAGTTTTTTGCACGGTTTTCTAAGGAACGCATCTACAGTGTAGAAAAAGATTTCGATGTACATATATGTATGCATGTACACAATATAATCACATATACTTGCATAACATTGTTTAGATCCGCGAATTTCTTGTTTTTCTAAACAGCAGCACAGCACAATATCCTAAGATATGAAATTTTTATAGTTCGCGATACATCAATCATCCATTTTTGAAATCGCTTTCGATCGGTTTGTTCGCTTGCCCGCTCTGATGTTTGTCCAGGAATTTCAACCTAGAGATCTTGCCTTTTCCCGATATTTTGACGCAATTTGGTACAAACGTTCTTTGACACCAGGGTGAACCCTATTGACAATGGATTTTTGGATAGGATTAAATCGGAACATCTTTTTCTTGTAAATATTGGCGGAAAATAATGTGTTTAAATATTGAATGAAGGAGACAAGTTAGCGAAAGACGAGACCATGCTGTAGGGTTTTTGTAGAGCGACAGGGTTTAAGTAATAATGGTTTCATGTTCAAATTCAGCGTACTACCCCTTTTGAAGCAGCCTTCTTACATAAGATAATCATGTGAAATGGCAACTAAGTCTCTTTTAAATGACACTTACTCCTTACCGCTGATCAAATTAATTAGTTTTTAAATTTAATTATCGAAAATCCTTTGTCCAATCAAATCAATACTTCATTCGTAATTATTTGCTGATTATTATATTCCCGAGATCATCTGCTACGTCATATACACTTTTAAGTACATTTTTTATCTTTCTCTTCTTTAATAACTTTTATGATGGGTGGCTGCAACCTGATCGGCAAAATGGCTTGAACAATAATCGCTCGGAATTATGCAGTTACCTTATGTAACAAATAGTTCCAATTGACTTTTGGAAATGCTAATAAAGAAACTTCCACAGCAAAGTTAGTCACAAGGGAGTATATGAACACCTTATTCTATTTTTAACTTTCTGTCTATTGTAAGGTTTCTTTTAATTAGTGAAAGCTTATGGTGTTCTGCTTCGCAGAAAAATAAATATTTCATTTTGAGAAGCTTGAACTTCAATCAACACAAGAACTAGTTGTTGTTCCTTTCAAATTTTCTAGGAATA
>CCAG010013094.1:0-12925 GCA_001077435.1 Glossina morsitans morsitans | reverse complement strand
AAAAGCATTGTACTAAAAAATATATATGTAGATACACAAACACCCTCTATATAGCCCTTTTTCCCCCCGATTTCGAATTAACACGGTTCACCAATAGGGCAAATACACTTTTTTACCCATGTTTTTTGTTCTAGCGCGTATCTAATTTTGACTTTGTTAGTTATTTGGGCTAGGGGCGATACCCCCTTCGTTGCACTTCAACTTGAACACAGCATTTTGCTATTTTCAGTATTTATTTGTTATTAGAGTGTTCAGTGCATAAGATGCAATAAGTTATTTTGAAAAAGGTTGAAAAAGTTGACGGTCCAGCCAGTAATAAACACATGCCGGCATGCTTGTTATCAAGTAGCGATGAATAATTGCGAAAATGATTTCAATTTAATTTTTTACGTTTTATTTATGGATTGAATTTTCTACCATAAAATGTGGCCGAGGATAATGGTTTCATGTTCAAATTCAGCGTACTACCCCTTTTGGAGCAGCCTTCTTACATAAGATAATCATGTGAAATGGCAACTAAGTCTCTTTTAAATGACACTTACTCCTTACCGCTGATCAAATTAATTAGTTTTTAAATTTAATTATCGAAAATCCTTTGTCCAATCAAATCAATACTTCATTCGTAATTATTTGCTGATTATTATATTCCCGAGATCATCTGCTACGTCATATACACTTTTAAGTACATTTTTTATCTTTCTCTTCTTTAATAACTTTTATGATGGGTGGCTGCAACCTGATCGGCAAAATGGCTTGAACAATAATCGCTCGGAATTATGCAGTTACCTTATGTAACAAATAGTTCCAATTGACTTTTGGAAATGCTAATAAAGAAACTTCCACAGCAAAGTTAGTCACAAGGGAGTATATGAACACCTTATTCTATTTCTAACTTTCTGTCTATTGTAAGGTTTCTTTTAATTAGTGAAAGTATTTCATTTTGAGAAGTTTGAACTTCAATCAACACAAGAACTAATTGTTGTTCCTTTCAAATTTTCTAGGAATAAGTCAACATCATCTCTAAATAAACGATTGAAAACGTTATAGCCCTCTGATTGCAGTGCCATTATAGGTAAATTTATCTCATGATATATTAAAAGACAAAATATTGCAAGCTCAGTTAATTTTCTCATTTTTGTAATTTTTATCAAATATCTCGGAATATTTTCATTGCAGTTTTTTAATATCTTAATAGTTATAAAACTTTAAATGAAAATAATAATTTATAATATAAAAAGAAAGTTGCAATAGGTTTTTTAGTCGGTGTATCTCTCTCTCTGCATGTTTACATTTATGTGCTGGTAGCCTATAGGTAGCAAACTGTTATTATTTTCACAACCCCATGTTTCTGTCATCATGTTATTCAAAAACAACAAAAAAAAAGAAGCAAATCTTAGTAAAGAATTTTTCTAAACATATACACATAGAGACCTATAAGGCCACGACTTCAAGCTGTGTGCACATTGAACTGAAAACAATGACAATATATTGATGGGAATTCAATCTACTTGTGTGTACTTTATATCTATCTATCAGTTAAGCCAGTAATGGAAAGAGAAAAAAAATATACTAAATAAGTTAATAATGTCTTCATTATAGTTGAAGCGTATCTAATATGGTTTACACATATTAGTCACCCTGGAGAAAAATATTTTCCAACAGTTGTTTTCTAAATTTTTTTTCTTGGTAATGTTTGCTTAAAATGTTTCGTTTTTTACTTTATCCAGTCATAGTGCAAAGAGAAATGAAGAAAAATACTTAACATTATATTTAATGTGATTATGTCTTAAATGATATTTTACGCAGATATGCAGACTGCGCTAATAAAATCGCATGAGATTTGAGCGTTGAGTTTAAAAAAAAAAAAACGAAGCTGCAGGTGGACACACGCAGCTTCAGTCTTTATGCTTCTGCTTAATTACGCGACATTAACATTTGATGGTTTTTCCACGCTGCGTACACACATCGCACTACACATTACATTACGAATATGAGCAAAAATATCGAAGGAAAGATAAGGGAGAAGTCCACGATAAATCTTTCTGAATAGAATATAGAGGATGAGCTTTTTCACCCGAAAGAAATTTTTTCCTTGAAATGTCTAGATTTTTCCGAAAACCCTCCGAAGAGACTGTCCCCGGTAAATACATCTCAGTCTCCTGGGACTCCTGGGAAAATGTTTATCACACACTAGTCGATGTCTAAAGACAGTTTTTATATTTAAAAGCATTGTTACACAAGCATACGTTATTATAGCTTTATCAGGAAGACTTTGGAATGGATATGAGAGTGAAAGCGATTCGAAATGTTTCCGCTCTTCTGCCAAAGAATTAAATGTGTGATGATGATTTTGCAGCACGTAAAGTATGAATTCTTCTCTGATATGACATAAGCGGTACCTTCTCAGAAAAAGCTCTTCAAGTGTAGAGAGTAAGAAATAATATTTGAACATGAAAATTCGTTTGGATGATCCAGGGATTGCAGACTAATAGTAAAGCAAGTAACTAATCTCTACACCCTTCACTATGGACGCAGTTAATTTTTCATTTTTGTACATGTGGTGCAGGATCACGCATAGAAATAAATGCAAATTTTTATCGTTATAAGTAACGAACCAAAAACCGATTTATTTTTTATTTTTGAAAACAGATGCGATTTCAGAGTATGTTGCCTCTAGCGTGTATTCTTTCACCGATTTTGCCCAATTTCAGTAGCAACTTGCGTGCAAGACCTTTCAATTTTTGTGGCAAATTTGTGGCAATCGTTTATCGTATTTTCGGGACCAGGAGAATATTAGCCACAAAATTTAGACAGACAGACGAACAGGCGGAGAGATGGACATGCTTAAAACGACTTCGAATTTCATTTTGATCAAGAGTATATATATATAGATACTTTATACGATCTCTTAAGCTTTCTTCTCTGTGGTGCAAGATGAATACATCCCTCATCTTTTGGTAATGGATGCAAAAATAAAAAATCTACTATAATAAGAAACCATGTAAAGAACACATTTTCAAACTTCAAAAGCACTTCTCTTCTAAGTAGATTTTTTTAAAACAATTTTCATGCTTTTTGTTCGAATTCTTTTTACAGTCTTTGATGCAAGACTTTAATAGGAAGAAGCATTTTTTTAATGTGCCTCGCGAAATGCCACCTTGTAACATACATATATAAATTTTTCTTTTGATACCCTATATTTTTAGATACATGTATGCTATCATAATATAATTGGCAAAGAAAATGCTTTTTTTAAGCTGCTATCGCAGGTTTCCCCGTTTAAGAAATATTGAACCTGATAATAAGGTTAACGCCATTCAATCTCCCATTTTTGTTTACGCGAGCATACATTTGAATTATAGAAGACAAACGAGTATATGAATTTCAATTCCCTGAAAGTTTAGTAATTTTTAGACGGCTACATATATGTATGTCTTCGCAGTCCTATACATACCAGTATTTATGAAATATTCTGCCACCGCATTTATCAACCAATACATTTGAATATGAATTACTATTGACATTGGCTGCCAGTGTAAGCAAGTGTTGCGGCAACTGTCAAACAAACTGTCAACATTTGATTTGTTAAACTTTTCAAACTGACGACACTCGTGCGCACTCATATATATACACACACACACACACACACACACATACACATTCAGAGTTTGAAATAAACTTAGTACAAATAAATAAAGATTGTTAGCTTTTCTCACAGCATTCTTTCATACAGAGACCGAGAATCGTTGTGTCAAACACAATACGCAACTTAACAAATAATAAATATTAATAAATTAAATAAGTTCTAAAGCGTGTTAAAGTTCTAGAGAAAATACAAAAAAAATAAATAAATAAATAAATAGATAAAAATAAGGACATTAAAATTTATGAAAAAAAATTCTAAACAAAATGAAAAAATTTTCAAAAAAAAGTAATTTAAGTAACACTGTTAAAAGAGATGCAGGTGCATTTTAACGCAATGCCTTATTTGTATTGGTATTGGTTATTAATAGCGAAAGAAAACATTGCAGTTAGATATTAAATCGAGTGTTCTTCCAGATTTCATAGCCTTCAAGGTTCATATGTATATAAAAGACCGTTCGATTCGTGCGTATGTGTGTGTGTGTCTGTGTGTGTGCGTTCGTGCATCAGGACCTTTATCTAAGTAGAGTATTTAAGGATTTTGCAACTAAGAAGTAGAAGAAATTCATTTCGTATCTCAGCGCCGCAGTAGACAGATAACAGGTTTACTATCCATGAAGAAGTTGAGTGAGTTGGAGTAAATATTGATTATTTTCTATATCTTATATATATTATGATGATATATTTCTATGTTTTTTTAATATATATTAGGAAGTATTTCGAGATGTCTCTTCAATTGCCAAGTTAAACTCTTCTTATCCAGAAACTATAACAAATCGAAAAGATTTCTTCATTGCATCATACGCTATGGTAGAGTGACGAAGGAGCTTCAGCTTCATAACTGTTTATAGGATCACATCAAAATGCCTGGTTTTCTTTTAATGACAACAAATAAATTATTTCTAGAGTACAAATAAGAATTTCGCCAGTTTGTGTGGAGAGACCTAGTAACTATTAACATGCTATTCACCAAAGATTTATGATAAGAAATCAAATCCAAACATTCTAACGTCTAAGGATTAAAAAAAAAGTAACAAATCTCTTAATAACCTGTCGACGGGCTCAAAGTTTTTACAAATTTCACACAATAGATTTCTCCACAAAAAAAATACATATATATATATATATATATATATATATATATATATACAGACTACTAAGGCCCTGTTTATATTATCATATGAAATTGGTGTAAGATTCATGTTTGGACAAAGAAATTCCCAAAGTTCATAAATGATTTTTTTTTTTTTTTTTGACATCTATTTGATAAAATGTTTTTTAAGCGACGAAGAAATTCTAACACAACATCGAAGAGAAGCAACTTATATGTAAATAATTTTATTATTAATTGTATTATTTTAAAGAAAAAGATTTTATTAAATAAACACATTTCGAAGATAGTCAGTGAAGCTGACATTGTTGTAAGCATTTTATATCCATTTCTGGAAAGTAACTCAAAGCTTAAATTTGATGTTAAATTTTTATTATTTAAAGTAATATTTTATGCTATTGTTAAATATGCGCTCATGGTGCGTTATCGGAAGCCCTATCGCTTCTTGAAAAGATTGCAAATAATTAAATTAAAATTATTAAAATTTATAAATAATCGACCAAAACTTCAAAACGCATTAAAATTCTATTACACGTCTGTCCTTAGGTTAATCAAAGAAAAAATTAAAATTATTTTAAGATTTATTAATTAGAACTCAGTTAAGATGAAGTCCGAACGTTTAAAATTAATAACAATAATAATGCTTTAAGTTTATAAATCAAGCCTTTTGTTATGAGATTAAACGCAGAAAGAAAACAATTAAGAAAGTTTCATAGTCGGCGGCGGCCGAACATCGCATACCCACCGCTATGTTTTTCGCATTCTACTCTCCAAGTCCTTCCATTTGATAATTATATCGCTGATACTATTAAGGAAAATTAATCCGCCTAGGTCTCGGTGTCTACCATATTCATTCTTAAATTAACCCATTTTTGGGCAGATAATATATCTTCATTGAAGGAGTGGGCAACATGGTTATAGACATCCGATCTTTTTTGCCTCACGATAAATAAGCATAAAATCTCAAAAAACTAAAAAGACGAAATTTAATCGCTTGTAACTTTGTGTGGGCGTGGCGGATATTTTCCATTTTTGCAAGTAACTAAACGAGTAGGAGTAGAGTAGAGTGCTTCGTAAACTAAACGAGGAAAATTTCAGTCTTCTAACTTTAATAATTACCGAGTAATGAGCAAAAATGCGAAAATCGTTGTCAAAAAAAACGGAGTTGCGTTCAGTTTACGTTCCACTGCGACCTTCCGCTCTGACCAATTTGCCCCATTTTCAATGCCAACCTAAGTGCAGAAACTTCCAATATTTCTACTAAATTTGAAATCGATATCTTGATTTTTGCGACCAGGAGACTGCCCACAACATACACTGCACAGACCCATAGACGGACAGACATGGCTAAATCAACTCAGAATTTCGCCGAAACTTTCTTTTGGATGTTACTTACTTTATGGACAAAGACAAAATGAGTACAGTAGGGGGTATAACAACGGGAATTACTTTTTCTTTTAATTTTAAAATTTGGGGAAAATTTATTCTTCTTTTAATCCTAGTGAAATAAAGTCAAGTCCTTTTTTGATTGTGTTTCAATTATTTTTTGCTCCTTTTCACTGACGGCCGCAGATTGATTGAAGATTGCTACGCTTTGGAAAAGCTGTTTGGCGAAGGTTTCTTTCCGATGGCGGGAGATTTAGAGAGCGTTATATGGTGAGATATTAGATTCGCCTCGAACCTAACGATAACGTAACCGGTTGATTGAAACCCATTATATTATCCTGGTTCACCAGGCGTAGCAGGTTCGGTAAGGACTCTCCTACTCACTGATGATGCCGGTCATCGTATCGTATTTATCACGTGTCTCTACGGTATTGTTGGGTTACACTTTCACCGCACAAACCCCAAAGTGAATCAAAAGGAGATAATTTATTGAGTTGAGTAAAAAAGTTTCAATACGAACACGAACCTGACCATAACGTAACCGATTGATTAACCGATTTGGCAACTGAACCATCCATATTATGAAGCTGAAATTTAATTTAATTTAAACTTAAACTTAATTTAAATAGATCTCTCTTGTCCTGATTAATACTTTAGATCGGAAGCTATCAAAAATATATCATAGCCTTCCAAGAAATGCACTGAACAACGATCAAAGACACCTCATCATTATTGTATTGTGCGTAGATTGGGAAAAAAAGGCATAGACTTGCAGTAATTGAAGTACTGAATCTGCGCTTCATCCCTTGCCAGGCGAAGACTAAAAGTATAATAGAAAAATACTAACTTTTAGTAACTTTTAGTATTATATTTTCGTATAATATTTCTTTAAAAACTGCGCAATAAATTACAGAAAATTTATTGAAAATAAAAAAAAAGAGAGAAATAAGCAAGGAATGGGCAAATATTTCAAACATGTTTAAAACAAATGTGTCTGTGTGTGAGAGCAAATTTAGCCAACTTTTCCCGTGACTAAAAAGAATGTTTTTCAACATGATAACAATGTTAACGAAATGTGTTTCTTTGTGTTTTTTCTTCTTCTTCTTTTTGTTTTTTCATGCACATTCAACCAATAACCATCATTATTACGTTAATCATCACGAAAAGCATTATGAAAAACAAAAACATTCTTAACTTTTGACTCAAACATTGTAAACATTGCTTGTGCGCGAATTCGTGCTTAATTGTCGTTGTGCGAATTTAACGCACGCAGAACTTAACCAGCCAACAACAAATGTCACCCGGTTTATAGGCTTATGCGCGCAAAAAACATACCGTAAATTGTCATGACAGACACAGGAGATATTCGTCATTCGCTTGTCTGCAACTCATCATAGTTTTTTGTTTTTTTTTTTTTGCGCTTTGTCCGCATCGCAGATTGAAGCGCTTTTAACTACGAAGCAAAACAACAACAACAAAATAATAAAATAAAAAAATATAAAAAACTTATATTTTTGTTTTATTTTAATATAAAGCTTTAATAACTTTGAAAAATTTTTATACCCTTCAGTAAAATAAAAGAATATACTAACTTTGTCGGTACATTGTAACGCCTGGAAAAGAATTTGATGCATTCCCGTCTTCTTATCGCGTCTTCGGTTAGTCTCGTAGAAATTATGGTATAAATGTTTATTCCCATCGAACAATCTCTTCAGGATTTTTTTAACACACACACACGCACCACGTGGGCTGGTCTTGTGATTTAGAATATAGTGTAGCCTGATAATATCGCTAAAACAGGGAGTCACAGAACAAGCTTTTCATCGAATGACGAGCTACGCTTTTATTCCTCTCCGCTTTAAAACGACCAGCACTGCGTGTTAATATCGTCAACATAGAGAGTACATCGTTTCACAGGCTGCGTGGTATTTTTCCCCGGTTTTCCGAATTTATTTTCAAAAAATCTTACTTTTATAGCACGGCCTTACAATGGTAGCCGTCTTTGATTGCCAGTGCATGGGCTTTTTCGTTTGTGATGAAAATAAACGATTTGCACCGCGAGCACTAACAGTAAGTCCCGCGTCTTATGGTCGTTCACTTTGTGACCTTCATAGAAAGTACTGTTATCGAGCAACCAGATCAAGCTTTTGAACGACATGTAAAAGTTGACCATGAAGATGCCCTTTCAGTGATAATAAGGAAATGATTGAATTTTCAACTTTGTCTGAAACACATGCCAAAGAAATGAGCGCTTTCTAACCTATTACGACAAATACTATTAGCGCAAATTCCATATAAAATAGTTCTCGAAAAATGTTATAAGGCTTCCAGAAACTTTAATAAATACGAAACGACTAGATAAGGATATAGGAAAGCGGGGATCCTCTACGAAATTCTTACACTTATTCAAAAAGATTAATTTGCCTAAGGCACTGCCGAATTACAGAAATCTCTTCAATTTTCTTAAGTTAGATGTTGTGCTTAAAAGATTCGGTCCAAGGAGTAGGAATGGATATCGAAACGACATAGAGACCGCGAATCTCTAAAGTTTTGCAATACGTAGAATGATGGTTCGGGCTTGTAAAACACCACAGACTTTCTTGACTACTTTGGAATGCGATGTGAAATGTTGCTTAATCCACTTGAAATGCGAAATCGTTTTCATCAAGTCGTTTCGTGTACGTAAAAAGAACTAGGATTGGATATCAAAACGATATAGAGGCTCCGAATCTCTAAACGCAATATGTAGAATGATATAAAACAACGCACTCTCTCTTGACTACTTTAGAATGCCGTGTGAAATGTTGCAAATGTGCTTGATCCAGGGGAGCGAAACTATGGGGTCCCTTGGTTTACCCGTAGATGTGCCGAAACCTTCACCTCTTCGTGGTGCTCCTTATAAAACATTTTCTGCTGCATTATGGCTCTGTATTTCCTTTGGTTTTAAGAGTCGCACAGTCAATGGCAAAGAAACCCCCATTTCTGTTGCGGTACTTCAGGGTAGAGAGGCCCCCATCAATGGGGACTGTCTCTCTCCCTGAGGGGTCGTCAATCAACTTACCTCTCGATTGCCAATGGTTGTAGGCAATCCGTCTGATTAAGGCTCCACACCAGGTGCAGACGTAAAGCACACAGACAAAGATCTGTGCTTGATCCACGTGAAATGCGAATTCGTTGTCACGAAGTCGTTTCGTGTGCGTACAAGACTATCAACGCCCGTGACTTTTCCTCGTAAGTGGTCTCAAATGCTTCACCGATTTTATTGGCGATAAATTCTCGGCTAAATTCGTCAATAGTATATAAGCTCGTCAAACGGACTTGCGTACCTGTTCGTAACATATTCCCTTTGTTTAAAAGAATCAAGCGATTGTTAGGTGTCAAAGGATTCGTTCCATTCTCAAGATAATCTCTTTCTTCGTTTTTGTACGTTTTCTTTTAAGCAGTGATTAAAAAATGAAGGTACATTTTTTTTTTTTTTTTTGCAGCAAAAAGCATTGCCACCATTTCCATTAAGGGCAAAAAAAAAATTATGTGACAGTTGTGCATGGAAGGCAGAAAAAATCGTAAGTTACTTTAGCCACCAGCACAATTGGTTTTTTTTCTTCTTTTTTGGAATTTTTATAGATTTTTTTGCGTTGCCAGCACTGGATATGTGGTTATAGCAAATCCGTGCAATTCTCCGGAGACGTATTTATGCGAGGGCAAAAACTTTTCTTTCCAATTCGATTTTTTCTTTTTTTTGTTTTTCATTACGTTCTGCTAAAAAATCAAAATTCATTCGAAAAAGTCACAATCATCTGCCAATAATCAAGGGAGATTTATAACTTTCGTCAAGGCTTTGGAGAGACGTTCGCAAAACTTTCAAGACAAAATTTTGCATTACAGATCCTTTTACTTCGAGAGGACAAAAAAAATTTCGTCACTTTTTCTGTACGCACAGTCAGCGAGGAGAGTAAAGAATTTTGTTTTTTTTTTTGTTTTTATTTTTTTTATTTTCATTGTTATTTTTATTGAGTTTTTCGACAAATGTTTTTATAGAGATTTTTAGGTAATTTTTTTTAAAAAAGCTATCGTTTTCAAGTCCGCTTTTTTTTATGACTATAATAAAGAAATACTTTTAATAATTCAATAGCGAAACTAACGAGGGTCACATAAATTTCAGAAAAAATGGCACTTTTTTTATACAGATATATTCGTCAGCTTCAAATAAAATCTTAAAAAAAAAAAAAAAATTAAATTCAATTTAATTCTCAAAATTTATTAGGTCATTAAACATGAAATGATATTAAAAAAGTTTTTTTTTATTAAAATAAGAGAATGTTAGCAAATAAACATTTCTACACACAAACATATATATATATATATATATATACAAAATATATATATATATACAAAATATATATATATATACAATATATATATATATATATATATATACAAAACAAGTATTGGCGAGAATGGAAAGCTTGGCGACAAATTGTAAGCATTCTTTACCAAAAGCCTATGAGTACGAGCAGGACAGGACAGGACCGACGTACGGGCGTAGACAAGATTAAATTGATTTGAGAAAACTCAAGGTGATCGAGAAAGCACATATGTCCTATGTGGTCCTTGATTGCTAGGCTTTAGAAATGAAGGGAAACAAAACGGTCACAACTGGGACTTAAAAAATGTTGATAGCATTTTTCTTTGGAAATGAGCCGCGAGATACAACTAGCTTCGTGTTTCAGTCTCCCCGATCATTGCCGTGCCATCAATAGATTAAGACGGTTCTCAATTTTAAGCAATTTATGTACTTAACCGGATCTCCGAGATACTACAATCGAAAGGACAAAACTATTGTTTCGCTATTCTTAGCTTTTTTTGGGATGAAAAGCTAAACAAATTATATTCGACTGAGATCATATTTTATTTTTTTTTATCCATTCAAGAAAAGGGAGTTGTACTGAAATCCCAGTGCATCTTTTATATATTCCGCCTTGTCTTTCGTTCAGTGGCTTTTTCATTGAACAAATATTGCATTGAAGCGCAATAAGATGTTGAGCATTTTCTTACTTCCAAAAAAATAATAATGATAGAAAATGAACCCACAACTTATATATGTATGTTCAAAGCCTTGTTTATGCATTGCCTTAACCTTTATTTAAATTATAATCGCACTTGATTTGAAAATTTTGATAAGAAAAAGTTAAGAAACTACTAAGGTGACAATCACAATTTCGATAGATACTCTGGTCTATGCTGCAAATCGGTTTCACTACTCCCTGAAATGCATAA
Organism: Glossina morsitans morsitans; assembly: GCA_001077435.1. Taxonomy (NCBI): domain Eukaryota; kingdom Metazoa; phylum Arthropoda; class Insecta; order Diptera; family Glossinidae; genus Glossina; species Glossina morsitans. Next base: position 1,509 of record CCAG010013094.1, on the reverse strand, counting down.
ATTTAAATATCTGACATCGTTTAGCTCCCTACCATCGCTACAACACATGGAAAGATTCCGCTTAAAACCTGCGACATGCGTCTGTATTTAAAATAAATACAAAGATATTAATTATATTGAGAAGTGGGATCGGATTTTTCAATATCCACTTAAGAAAAAAATACAAAAAATTGTTTTTCTTATTTGCAACTATGCAACGGAATGTCATTCTTCGAACATAGTTGACAGTTAAAAAACATTTGCTTCCTTTATAAGTTGTTTTTTATACCCTACACCTGTACAGTACTTAAGGCATAGAACGACAAGCGTTTTTTTTATACATCCAGTATCACAATAGTTTTCTGATTCGTTTTAAGCATGTTTGTCCGTCTTACAACTTGTTGTCTGTTCATGTATTTTAGTGTTCAACGTAAGCTACGTCGCAATATTCGACATATTTTAACGAAATTTGTTTGTTGTTCATTTATTCGACCTAAGCGGATGAATTTAAAAACAAAAAAGCGACGTACTGTTGTCATTGAAATACTATTGTGCTACTAATTTAATTTTTCTAAATATTAAAAAATGTCAGGTCATTGTTGTGGAACGGACCAATGCTTTCAATTCATTTTATGAAAGCGTTAATCTGTAAATAGGTAAACCAGTTTCAATTATTGATCTTGGAGTCCTATCTGAATGAAAACTGTTCTTCAACACACACACTTATAAACATTACCATGATTAGGGCAAAAAGTAAATTAGGCGCTAAATCAAAGAATTTCCTAATTCTCGGTCGCTGTATATAGTACGAATGTTCCAACCGAACAATTAGCTTAACCCGCAAACTGCTTGGCAAAAAAAAAAAAAATAAATTAGTCATTGAATGAATTGAATGAAACTGTTCATGGATCGATTTCGATTCGGTGAAGATGTAATTTTTATCTAAATAAAACTAGAACGCATCATGTCCGTGTACAAAAAGCATCGTATACAGAAAACGATAGAACCTACTTACTAACGCTAGCTGTGGCTTATCTCAACATGTGTGGGTAAATCTTGCGTAATTTTCGCAAGAATCAATCACTGTTATTATATAGTAATCACCCTTATTATAAAAGGTAAGCAAAAGTTATATATGAAGAGAATTTGAAAACTTTATATCACTCTTCAGAGATTAACTGACACCTTGTAACGGAATAGGTTTACTTTTTATCCTCTCAATCAAATGTTCTTAGGTTGGATTGCACAAAATTTCATACAATTTACAAACAATTAATTCTTCTTCACTCTTCGGGGTAGGCGTTAACATTGAACTTTTCCATTTGCTACACTTTTTGTTAACAACAACAAAAAAAAAAAAAGAAAAAAGTGATATAAATGAAATAATCATTTAAGACAGAATTCAGATGTAGGTCTCTATATATCGAGGTTCTTATCTTCACAGTTTTATTTTATACCAAGAAAGCAAAAAAAATGAGAAGAAAGATGCCACCCAAAGACAAACGTGGCTCTCTTTACTTTTAAAACGCC
>CCAG010013081.1:0-14933 GCA_001077435.1 Glossina morsitans morsitans | reverse complement strand
ATATATATATATATATATATATATATGTACGTTTACGTTTAGGCGTCTGCCTCTTTAAAATCAAATGATAATAAATCACCAACAGATATAATAAAACATTATGTTCTCTTGTTGATGTTTGCGTAATGCACTTTTTTGACTGATGTACATCCAGCTAAAGTAACTAAAGCAAAAAAAAAAAAAATGAAAAAAAAGAAACAAATTAAAGAAAAAAAACTATAGAAAGAAGAAGCAAGCTGATAAACAGCAGCCATTATCATAATCATAGGCCAACTAGAGGACATCAAGACAGCAGAGGCTTCATTAAAATATGCGTTTTAATCGCCGGCCCGTCAATGGGACCTGATGGGACACGCCGGTAGTGAAGGCTAAAAGATATGGTTATAAATTCCTTGACAATAACGTCAGTGAAAAGAAACTCGTCGACAATTCGCTTGATGTTAAGGCCAAAAAATAAAAAAATGAAATAAGAGAAAAGAAAAGAAAAAAAGCTTTAAAAGCAGCAACAACAACAAGAACAACAACAGCGAGAAGAACAACCTTACCATTCCAACTCATCTTGCTTTCAGCTATAATCGTTACCTAGTGCTTTGACTACGTTTTGGGGTTGGCTCACAGGTTAGCACACAGCGATGGGAATTTTTTTTTCTTTTTTTTTTTTGCATTAACCTGTGGCTACATAACACACAACAACTCTTGCTTTCTTGATGATCATTTCCTTTTTGACTTCAGAGAGACATTCCTTTTTCTGCTTTTACTGCTGCTGCGGCTGCTGCTGTTGTTCTTGCTGCTGTTTTTTTATCTAATTCTTTTTTATAAATATTTAAAAATTGAAGGCAAAAACAAAAAGACGAAGAAGAAGAAGAAGAAAAAGAAGAAGAAAAGAAGAAGGGTGAATGCATAGCCCAGCATAGGAAACACTCACATACAAACACACACACGAACATATAAAACACACACTAACAAACAATTTACATAAATGACAATGAAATTCATAATGTATGGTTTATGAACATTCTTTTGACCCTTTCCCGATATGTATTCTAGATGGGCTGCCTGATGTTGTAGTTGTGTGTCGCTGTTGCCTGCTGTTCACATGCACTCTCGTACATATCTAGGTGGTTTTTGCTTGTTTGGCATAATAAATATTTAAATTTTTTCCTGTTGTAAACATATTTTGTTTGCTAATGTCCTCAAAGCAAACAGTAGAAGAAAAACAAACAACCAACAGCAACAGCAGTGAGCAGCTGTTTGCTGTATATTTTATGCTGTGTTGTAAGACGGCGCATATTACATCCACATATTTATTATAATATACAAGAGCAGCCAAAGACAGATTTTTATCAAAGCCTGTCATTAGATGTGACCATGTGCAGGCTATTCTCGACTTTCGTTATTTAATTTTTTTTCTTTTCTTTCCTTTTCCTTCTTTTTTTTGCGACTGCGCATCGTTTCGTAATCTTGAAGTGTTTTGTTTCTACGGTTTGAATTTTCTTTGAAATAAGGTAGATCAACAGTATTTTGTATTAGTTATGCCAGCCACTAGTATGTAGTAAGTGAGAGTGCAAAAATTTCTTACTTACTCTTTGATATTTACGCAATTTATAATTAAAACTATTAAATAATCTAAGCCAGGAAAGTTGGCGCCTGATGCAATAGTTTAGCTTTCAGTTTATTTGCGAGATCTCATCGGTAGACAGCATTGAAATAAATATTTTCTTTCATTTTCCAAATTATTTCAAGCGATCTGAAACTAAATCGCTCTGCTGAAGACCAGTTGTGCCATCGCACGCTGCTACTAACTATCTGAGTCATTATTTATGTTTACATCTGTAAAATTTTCTAAACGATCCTCATATTCACTCTGATCTAAAGCTAATTAGTTATGGTTGTAAAGATTTTTTTTTTTGCTCTTTTTTTCCTTTAGGCTGTTTGCGTTGCTCTTTTATAAGTCATAGTGCCTGCTCAAGGTCAGTTGCTGTTCTTCAACTGCTACCCTACCATTCAAAGGATGAACAATACGACATTAGTTGTAAGCCATCGAATTATGTTTAATTGTAAAGAAAAAAAAATTTTAAATAATTTGAACGCTTCTTTATGGCAAGAATCGTTCACGGTATATATATATATATATATATATATATATGTAAAAGTTCAGCTCATAATAAAGTCTCATGCGGTTAAGAAAAAAAAGACAAAACATTTTTCGTAAGATTCATTTTAACCGATGAAAAACAAACATCCAAACTTCGTAAAAATGTCGTTCAGTTATTCAACTGAGTGTGATAGCGTTTTTTGCTTTTGTTTTATCATACACTCAGCTCAAGGTAAATAGTTTTCTAAATTAACTAAATATCTCCTTATTTACGTTACGGTCTCGACATATTCTTCTCAAAAACAAGGATGCAGACATATAACGGGGCGATAAGCAAAGTCAGAAAGCATCATTTCGATTTGCACAAATTGTCTCAAAGAGCTACCTGTCTTGCGTAACAGTAAAAGAAGATATGCTATGTTTCTTAGCGATGGTCAGAGCTCAAGGTGACCGAATATCGGTTGCTACTGTTCGTGTTAACAAGATCGATGTTTAGTGCCCAAATTGCCGAATAGTCGCGTACGTGAGAGTTAGTGTTCGCAGGCTCAAATCGCGATGTGGTTTAGCCTTGATTGGTTGTAGCTATAGCGAGTGCTCAATGGGTAAAGATGTAGTTCTTATTGATTGGTAACATGTCCACTCTGTACCTCTTTATCTTTCCTCAGTTCATTTTGGCGTTCGTCGTGTTGCCCTTATAGGGAACACACCCTGAGTCATCAGTCATATTAAAAATGTTAGATTGCTAAGCGCTTTAGCAGAAGTTGTCGGATTAACTTAGATAATAACTATTCGCAATCAGTAGTAAAAATGAGATTTGCTACTTGATGTTATGGCGCTCCCACACAAGCGAGACACAAGCATAAAAAGTATTTTAACAATGCAACAAGCTTTCCGATAATCACAAGTCAAATTTCATGACATTCGGCAAGTGCATGATCGCTTGATAGCCATAGAAAGTATAAGAGAACTTTGATTACTTTTTTCACCATAAATAAAATGCAGTTTTATGAAAGCTAAAGGATCAAGAGAAATTAAAGAAAAACTCGATAAGCGTTGTAGGGAATCTGTGTCGTTCAAGTCGCCAAATTAATCTTTCAACACTAGAAACGAATTAAAAACTTTATTATGTTAGGTGTACAATTTTACTTGTTTACGGCAGTAAATGATTTTAGCGGTATGTGATGGTGGAAATAAACAGAGATGCAGGCATTGGCTGTTGTCAACATAACAAAAAACATTAATCGACTTGTGGCCGCATCGTAAACTTGTTCTCAATTAAAAATGTCAGCTTACGAGCCGAATTCTCGTCATTTGTGCGAAAGTTTACCTTCTCTGCTGCTAAATTTTTACGAGTGATGATACGCTACAATGTCTAAAAGGCCAAATAACTATGAGGCAGAGTAACCATTACTATTCCGTACCACTAACATCGACTATCGAAGTGAATATCCATGGACGAGACTTTTTGAAAAGTTCTTATGGCTTACTTTGACCAAAGGAAACGACCACTAGGGAGCGCTAGCGACAATTAATGGAGCAATTGTAACACAGCTATGCATGTGAAATGAAGGAATTCAGTCTAGCAAAAGTTAGCAGCACCCGCCTGGAATGTACTACCCCATCCGCCGTTGCAAGCAGGCATTATCTCCTTCCGATTAACAAGAGTTTCAATACATGACATAACTTTTGTTCAAACTGTACTTTCATTCTTATAACGACATTCAAATATTGGTTCTTTTGGGAAAGCCCTAAGGGTTGCCGTAAAGATGAAAGAAAGTAGTGGCCAGCGACGGATAATAAATGTGTAACAAGTTATTTGCATTAAAGCCATGAATGCCGAAAAAAGCCAGTGGAAATAATGTAGCGCATCCGCAAACCGTCTAAAATTTAAAGTGAGTGAGGTGCCTGCAGTAACGAACATCTAATATGAGCCTGGGCTTAATGCTTCGTAGTGAAATGGAAAAACCTTTATGCAGAATGATCGCCTCGTTCATTTATAATCGTCCAAAAACACATTTGTGTGACCACTGCAATGAACATATATGAAGTGTGGAGGAGATGCTTAAAGCCAATTCATTTGAACATCTTCGTCGTTAGGCAACTATGGGTGAAACTTGTTTTCATCACTACATTTATAAAGCACTTGAAAAACCGCAAGACGGGGTAGATGGAGAGAAAGGTTATGGCCACTGCTTTTCAGAATGCATGTGCTTTTCCGATTACCTGGAAAAGTCTAGAACTATAAATCCTTGCCTTCTCCGCAAAATTCTTCTTTAATTGAAGGAAAATTAATTCACAGGCAGATATTTCTGTTCCCACTTCTCGCAAGTAACGTGTAAGGCATGCTCTCAAGAACCCATTGACCCATTCCTTAAACGTCTTAAGTTTTTTTTATCATCGAATCAGTTTTAATGTTTTGTTTGATGTTTAAGTGAAATATATCTCCTCTACAGTTTATATGTGAAATATTATTGGAAATGTGTATATCTACAGCAGAGCTGACAAGGGTTTCTTCTTCTTTCTATTATTTATTTTTTGTTTTTTGTCAATGTTTCGTCTCCCACTCGTTGCAATAAATGGCTATCTGGGTAATGCATTTGCCCAAGAGATTGAAGACATTAACTTGAAAAGAGTTTTGCCTGGGAAATTCACACGTTTTAATGCTGTCATCTACTTAGCCATTATAATGGAGTTGTAAAGAAAAGCACAAAATAAAAAATAGAAAATAAAAAATACAAATTACAGTCTAATGCTGGCACTTAAGCAATTTCTTTCCAGCATTTCCCTTTAACGGACAATCGCAGACGAAACATAAAATAAGCGGTATTATGTCAAATTAGAAATTATAATTCATTTAAAGTCAATTTGAAATATACTTACTGTGTCATTGGTCAACGTAAAAACTACGTAGGTGGTAGTAGTCGCAACATTCTACCTACCTTTGGCAATAACTCCATGCCATTTGCGCAATAACCGAGAAAAGGTGCAACCCTAGCGTTAATGTAATGGTGTAAGCTAGAGCGACTTGCGCAAATTATTTAGATGCATTTCCCAGTGCAACGTGTACATTAGAGGAGTGAGGAAAGGTGTACAGTATTTGAACTCTAAATATTTGAAGATTTAAAAGTGGTTTTTTCGTAAAAGGCACAAAGCGTAACATCAACAATTTTCATTCCTGTTTTTCGAATTTGTCCAGTAGTCCGCTATTATTTACCACCAACCCCAACCCCAAGTTTACCTAATTTGCTCACCATATGATAGCTAAGGCTCTACAGAAATGAAAGGCAGAAGCAAAATGACGCGATCATACAACACCATGTTTTTGGACAAGTGTAATGAATGATTGCAATCAGCTAATCGCTAAACCAAGTTTGTGTCCGAATTTGCTTTTTATAGAAACAAAAAAAGGTTCACTTTTAATATAACAGAATTGATGATGAGGATAATGATGAGGAAAGTTGCTTTTGATGACTTTCAGGCTCAGCAACTGATTGCTCCTTCTTCTTTCGTATCAATTAAAACCTAATCAAATCTTCAACCCAATAAATCTGTTAGGATTACCTTAAGTTTGCTTCAGCTTAGTTTCAAACGCATAAAGTATATTTTTCTGCTGAGTGAAAGAGTGGATGAAAAAAAAAAGCTCCAACCGGCGATAGGGAAAATCCAGCAAAACTTGATACTTGTATTACTAATACTTGAGTGCTTATAAATCTAGATGTCTTATAATAAGGCAATTAGTGGCGTCTTAACTAAAAGGAATTTGAACAATTTTATGCGCATTTCAATTAAGATTAGATGACAATAGCGAAACACTTGAGCCGACGTATTATGCTTCTGTCACGTTTCGTTAACCTTTTACGGTTTGATATGTAATGTATGTTTAGGTTAGCGAAATTCGAAAATAAATGAAAAAAAAATTCCAAAAATTTATTGTAATTTTTTTAAGTAGACAAACTTATCTACACAAACAGATTGCTTAATATGTATTCAATTGAATCTCCATAACACCTGTTAATTAACATTTTTTCATAGAATTAATTTCACCACAATGATTTTTTCTCCTTAAACAAAAGTCACACAAATCATTTGTTGTTTAGCTCCGTATATGAGATTACGAAAAAAAATCTAACATTAGGTTGTAAGTCAAGTGCAATTTTTGTCTTTTTTTGTTTTTATTATTTATTTTCTTTATATTTACTTAAAAAATCGATAAACAATAACCACAAGTTTACACAAAATATGGTCAATTCAATGCCTAAGTGGCGCTGATATCATCACTAAACATAATCATATGAATTAAGCTAAAGGGGGCTTCGAAATAGAAAAAAAAAAAACAAAAGTCGAAACACGTAACCTTAACGAAAATAAAAGTCTCCGGTGTGTGTTTACATGTGTCTGTCTGTGTGTGTGTGTATGTGTGTGTGTGTATGTGTGTGCGTATATGTATGCATATGGAATACATTTTCATGTCAACGGTTATAGAAAATTCTATCCTAACAATATTTTACTGTATTCGCGTGCCGTGCCTTTCATTTTGCATTAGCTTCATGCAAATCATGACTGAAGCAAGCAAAAAATGAAGGAAAAAAAAAATTTTAAAATAAAAATTGAATATTAACCTTTTTGCTCATATTTTCTATTAAAATGAAAAGCATGTAAATTTTTACGTATGAATGGCTGCTACAAACGTTACTACATGCAAACCTATGATGAGAGAAAAAATAAAAAACGAAAAGACATTTTTTTTTTATCATAGGCGTCACCTATTGATTGAAGGCCAACGAGGATTGCGTCTAATTAAAGTCTCTCTGTCAACGGACTTCGTACTAAGAAATATTCTTAACAATTATTTTACTCATTTTTTTTTTCTTTTTTTTTTTTTTGTAAAAATCTTAAACACAATAACAATTGCAATCCATTCGTATACCCTTATGATGACATCAATAAAATCTATTCATATTATGAACACAATGTAATGCATTGCTTGCATCGTCTTCCTTAAACGCCCACCAATTCGAAAGAACTGTGTAGTGATGAAGTAAGAAATGCTGCACAATGTAAACGCGTTCGCAAATACCATAAGTAAACTATTCAAATGGTCAAAGTTAAGCAATCTTTATGAGCTAACTATTTATATGTCTTTGAATAGAGAAACAAACAAAACTAGCATTTCCTTAGAAAACACTAACGATATGGAATAGAAAGAACCCTTAACCCAAGAGTGTCGAGTGTTTTCGTTTGTCCCCCAATGCTTTGCCCATTGAGTGAATAGATTTTTAAGGAACAACGAGATAAAAGTAGAGAGATAATCCCTGTTTCGCTGGCAAATCTATCTACTGACTTGCAATAATTATGGTTTAACCAATCAACACTGAAGGGACGATTTGCTAAACTATATCAGATGCCTAAATAGCTCTTAAGCAATTAGACGCTCGCTCTATTGGAAGTTCATGTGTGATAAAGTCTAGCATCAACGAGGTTTACGATGAGGGAAAAAATACTGTACAGTTTAAAACCCACAGGAAAGAACTCTCGTCATGCAGACAAATCTTTAGGGCACTAAGTATGGCTGGAACTAAAAACGAGTAGACAGCCTTTATTATAATGGCAAGAAACTTGCAGAAGGTTTGTTCGATGAGAAGAAGTACTTGTTGAAGATCTTACGCTTTAATGCATTAATAAAAAGAAGTAAAAAAGTGCAAAACACTTTTCAACTGAAGCGAATTTTCTTAAAAGAAATCATTCTTCCAAGTTCTCGTGGCACATGTGCGTAAATCTGAACCGTTTAATTCTATATAAGCGATTGTATTGTAAGCAATTCAAGCAGAAAAATACAAGTTACAGTGCACAACTCACCGTCCCTGTCCGTCTCTTGTTTGTCCATTAAAACTACGATAACTGTTTCAAAGTTTTGTCCAGGAAGTTAAGTTGTGTTGTTTGAATTTCTGTCGAGCTAATCCCGAAGATCAGAAAAATAAATCCAAAGATGTGCTCACTTATACGAAGAAATTTCCAACCTTTTTGTCGTTTGGCGACTGCAGTCCGCAAATCTTTTCTGAAGTCGCAAAGTTAGTCTTCGATTTTCTGCATTAAGATCACAATATCAAATTTGAAACCAGATATGCTTAAGACTTTACTCGATAGTAGCCGAAGATCCACGCGTAGGCAATATCCTTGCTCTTTTGCTTAGGGCACTCATTAGGAAACGGTGAACTTTACAGTTTAAAGTCATACAAACTTATAATATAAGATTAATAATAGATTATTATTTTGGTTTTGAAGCATCTACGATTCTCGCTTGATCTTGCACTCAAATAACATATGTAGCATTACATCATCTTTACCCCTGGAAAAAGGGTTATCCTTGTTTGAACATAGGTTTACTTCCTAATTTACTTTAAGTTTAATCCATTCTCGTAGTTTTGATGCCTTTATGTATGATCTTCTTCTTATCTTATAATCAGATATCACAAGTGCAATTATATATTACTTATGCACAAAAAAGAGCTTAATTGGTTTAAGCCCAAGTTAATGTTCGGCTTGAAAAGATTTAGCCCTCGCCGGACGTAATTGTTTTTTCATTCCCTTACCGACACTTACAGCTCGAACTCCTTACCGAAAGAGTTCGATATTCGATTTTGATACCGAAGTGAAACTAGTCCACCATCATAGCTGTCGTTTTTGATATCCCTATGGCCTTGGTGTAGAACATGACACAACCTTTTTAGAAAATCCTTTTCTACTTTGAGTTGATTCATTATTCCAAAGCGACAGCTTTTCTTACATTATCACCAGGAATTTCATTTTCTTTTGAAAGTATTACAAAAAAATCTCAAAGGATTAATTCGCTGCAGACAATTTACTTATCGTGGGTGATATGTATTCATACGATTGCAATATCAAAAGAGGAAACATCCATGGATTATTATAAAGACCCAATACAACTTCTCGATATAGCTTGGCGTTAACAACGAGAATGAAATCAATTTTGATGATGACTAAAATGACGATGACGATAACTAAGCCGACCTTTCAATATTACTATTGAGCAACGGCTACATTGAAAATAACTAAAAGTGCACCATCATCAAATTCGATAGCCTAACAACAATTCAACATCAACATCAACGGCAACAGCAACTGCAACAACACAACAAACAACAGTACTAATAATATAAGAAAAGCAATAGAACTTAACAGTGAGGGTTAAAGCGAAAATTCCTTAACTAACGATAGCGCTGAACAGAACATTATCTTGAGCATTCATTTTACAACAATTTAGTCAAGTTACAGGAAAAATAACTGAACTAAGAGTATAACTCGGTATAACGTGGACACCGCTCCCTTATTGTTGTTGGTGTAATGAACTTTCCTTGTTATTGTTTCCTATAGATGCTGGTGCATTCATTACGTCAACAATTGTTACTTGTTACCATACGACTGTTGTTGTTCAGCTGTTGTTATGCGGCATAGCTATCGCTAGTGTTGTTGTGGGCTGTGTTCCATTGGGATTTCTAACTGATGCCAACTAAAATGTTGTGATTTCTAACAAATTTACGAAAAGGAAAACAAGCAAAAAAAAAGTCGAATGCTTTTCTTTAACTGTTGTGCAGTTGTTGCTGTTGTTGTTGTTGTTGTTGTTGTTGCTTGTAAGGCATACCAAAATCATGTAAAATCAGTGTGTGGTAGTTAATGGATGCTTCTCAAGTTACGTTTACTGGAAAAAAAAAAGAAAAGAAAAACTTCACTCTTAACGTACCTTCTTCTTCCGTACATATTTGGTAAAGTTTGCAAAGCGTACAAACATTCGTCTATAAGCGGCGAAGCGCGTTCAACGTTACGTTCAACATACATACATAAATACATCTTGGCAAGTACAATAATTTGCAAGAAGAAGGCATCATACAATAGCAATAGCAATAGCAATAGCAACTACAACAACAATAACAATAGCAGCGGCAGCAAACAGTAACAGCCAACAGCCAACAGCCAACAGCCAACAACAAGGTAGTGAAATGTTCTATGTTTTCTCTGTTTATGTGCAAAATGAAATCAAATGGTAATAACAGTGATTTTATATTGCCGTCTAACTAGATTACGACGCGGTGCACATTTAAGGTTGGCATTATTATTATTACAAACACATACACAAACTAAAATCAAAAACAAAGATGTGTGCTCTCGATTTCCATAGATAGCTAGTCGCTCGATTACTCAGCCGGTGTTTGCGCAGTTGTTGTTGCTGTTATTGTTGGTAGTTGTTTAGTTTATCTGTGCCTGGAATACTGAATATAATGAATCTTTGTCAAAAGATTTATTGAATTCACCATTTGGAGTTGTTAAAAACAACAACACGTACCATTTTGCAAATTCATGTACACATACCTTATGCACATGCCTATTACATAAATACATATACACAGACATGAATTTATATATCTATGTATAAATGCATGCATGCATGCATGCATGCATGCACATATGCATGATATGTAAGAAAATATATATGCATATATAGAGTCTCTCCTCTCCTTGGTATCTTTATGATTGTTAGAAGGTTGGTCAGTTGCCATTAGTTAAAAAACTTGTAAAACAGAAGAAAAAAACCCTATATCATGTGATGATGTGTGTGTAAATGGAGATAAAAACACTTGTTTAACTTTATATATGTGGGAGTAACTTGGCTAGTTAATCTAACATTTCATTCATTTATCATTCCGTATAAAGAGCAGTTAATAGCCTATACACCTGGAGCACTGAACTTATCATCAAAAACAAAATAAAAAATTCTCGAAACCTATACGTATAGTACGCACATATATTTTTTCAAAAGAATGCACACAAGCGTAACACGAATAAAAGAGAAAGGAAAACGGCAGAGTAATAGCGTTTTGCATAACTAAAACTATTTCGGTTTTAGCCTATAAACCCATTCAGAATTATTCTGAAAAATGCATCGAATCGTTATCGGACACTTCATTAACTAAGTATTCGTTACTAATATGAATTTTTGTAATCTCACTTCGAACTACAAAGTGCGAGGTATTTTTATTCTTTCTTTTTTAATGAAGACGTAAACGTCTTACAACTAAAAATTTAGTATTCACATGTTTTCTATCCATCACGGAGAAATGAAAGTAAGCCATTGTCGTTCCATTCCCTTTACAATTCATTAAAAATGCACATCAGAGATAGCATGTAAACTTGCACCAATGTCATGATTGGAAAAAAAAGAAATAAATAAATAAATAAAGAGAAGAGAGCAAAATTTTGAACTTGGATCCCTAAACTTTTTCCGGATACTAAAGTTAAAAATGGACGAATTATTCCATCCATTTTAGGTTCATAAAATAGCTTTTAACCACTTCGTCATCAGCTGTTGTTAAGAGCGTTCGTAAACGATTATTTTATTAAACTGGATTAAGACTCTAAACTCTGACCGTCAACGTTAACACTTCCGGGAACTGCATTGTGCCTTTTAATGCTTCCATATTTCGTCACCTCTCACAATTCACTACCACTTTTCCTGGAAGTCAGCAGCAGCTTTTTTCTATGGTTCTTGACCACTTAAGCAAGTGCTGTATCAGCATCTGAGGAGCAAAATAAATAAATTCGACTGCGGTCAAATTGTCTATACCCACAGTTAGACACATCTATACCCACAGTTATGTTAAAATATAACATGCACCATTTCTTTTGTTATGAGTTATTAGTGATGAGGACAATCTTGCTTTTTTAACTTTTGAGGGCAGAGCTGTTCCCAGTTAATGGTTTATTGCCGGCGTACACTATGACCAATATAGACCACTTTTTACACCAACCTGTGTGCAAGTACTTTCAATGTCTCTGCCAAATTTGAAGCCGATAGCTTCATTTTTGCGGCCAGGAGAATGTTTAGAACAGATATTACATAGACGGACAGACGGACATGCTTAAATCCATTTAGGATTTGATGCTGATCAAGAATATTTATACTTTATGGGGTCTCTGATGTTTCCGTCTTGGCGTTGCAAACGTTTTGACAAAATCAAAATACCCCTCGTCCTTTAGTGATGGGTGTAACGACTCTTTATATATGAAAAAGCTTATTCCAAAAGCTAATTTTTAATATTTTATAATGATAATTTGTTCTTAGTAAAATAGCCTTAGGGAATTTGGACTACATAGATCTATTTGTTAGACCGCTTCGTATATAGAGACTCTCATAGAAGCAAACCTTTCTTTGGCGCCAAAGCCTAATTAGTGGTTTGTTATGACGGAAGCGATTGGAAAATAATGAAATCTCTGCCAAGTAAATTAACTTAGCCATACTTGGACCATCTTGGCATTTGGGTATCCTTCAATATGAGGACTTTCATGAAAATTATGCACTTACGTGAAAATAACATGTAATGCTTGGTGTATTATTAAGAAAATCGAGTGGATGATTGTATCAGACAAAGTAATGTAGGGTAGTCGGCTTTGCCGCGCTGTAGCGTGCTTAATTATTTCACTTAAAGTAGGGCGTATTTAACGTTAACCTTGTGCGCATCTTTCTCCATTACTCCTGATAAGTTTTTCCAGAGACTTGCGTTTAAGAATTTCAACGTTTGCTACGTGTGTACCTAAAAGAGTAATAAAATTAAATGTGATAAGATATCGCAGAAAACGAGAAATTCAAAAACTTTTGCTTATTTATTTTGATTTTAATGACATTAAGATGAGCGCAAAGGGTAGAATAAACATGAAGATGCTTAGATCAAGCAAGTTTTGCTTAAAATAGCAAACTGGACGCGAGGTTTGTTAACAGTCGGAATAATGCTATTAGGATGGGAAATAAAATTGTCTTTTAAGAAATTTTTTAAAAATGTGTTGTAAACAAGCAAGTAAAACATATGCGGTGTGGTTTATTATATCCTACGCCGCCTATTATCCACAATGTATTAAGCTATTGAAGGTAACACTTCAAACGACTTGGGATAGAGCTCTTGTTGTACCCTACACCACTTGTGGCACAAGGGCGTATTATGAGAAAAAAGTATGAATACATGTGATGCAAAAGCACATCCAGGGTAGATGTGGATCCGACCAAGAATTGTACCATTAGATCGACGTAAACATACAAAAGGCACATCCAAAAAGTTTCCTAAGAATTCACGATTTTTACCAATTTCGATGTTGAGACCAACTTACAGATATCGCTTGGATTTTTGCGAAGGATCCCTATATTCCGAATTTCGAAGACGTAGTGGAACCTTATTTTGTATGCAATATCTTGCTGTTAAGTGCGACAAGAATGAGGGTAACTTAGGATTTCAAACAGGCATTGAACTGAAACTAAGAGATCAGTGTTACTCTATGAGTAACAAAATGCTGTAAATTGGTTTAATTTTTTGAACGATGAGGGGTATACTCATTTTGTCGAAACGTTTGACGAAGAAGAAAGATTCAGAGACTCCGAAAAGTCTTCCTGATCAGCATCAAGTGCTGAATCGATTTAAGCATGTCCATCTATCCGTCTGTGTAATGTTCGTTGTAGACATTCTTCGGGCCGCAAAACTGAAGCTATTGAGTTCAAATTTGGCAGAAAATTGGAATGTTCTTGCGCGCAGATTGTTATTGAAAATGGGCGAAATCGATTAAACCCAAAGCATGGCGTAAACTGAGAACAACTTTGTTTTTCCAACAGAATGAAAAATTGGATTGTTGCTCATTACTCGTAAAATGTAGCAAATAAATGTATAAAAGTTTGAACGCATATTCTATGGGCGATGCTGTAACATTTGTGCACAAAAATGGAATAAATTGACCACGCCTCTCTAGGACTATAGTGTATCAAAATTTAATTATTTTTCAGTAACTTTGTAACTCACAGAAACCAGCTTCAAAAAGCCCATAAAGTATACAAACTCTTGGCCAGGTTCGAATCTTGAATGCACCTAAACATGTCCGCCTGTTCGTCTGTCTATCTGTGTGTTTGGGCAACTTTGTAGCATTTGTGATAAACATTCTTCGGTTAGCGAAAATCAAGGTATCGCCTACAAATTTGCAGAAGAATTTGGAACTGAATTGAACTTTTCAAAGGACACACCTACAAAGCCCACAAACGGCGTCGGCTCCATATTATAGAGCATGAGATATATTCTTCTTTTACTTCTTTTGTCTTTTTTTGGATGGGTATAAAAGATTCGGTCCCGACTCAATTTAATTTTCTTACTTGTTCACTTTTAATAGTGTAAGGGGAACGGCATTAAAGATACACCAGAAGGCACACATAAATTTCTTGCTTGTTTGCTCGGACATTTGAGCCTAACTAAGGCTATTTGTTTTCCATTAGACTCAATAGCGTTCAGTTTGTCCAATATATTTCACCAATCATATCTTTAATGACTGACAGCGACGTAAACGTCAATAAAAAGCGAAACATCAATAAAAACAAAAGTAATTTTTTAAATTTCTGTTAAACGGCTTTAAAAGAGGAAGAAAAAAAAAGAAACACACACACACAACAAAAACAACGTAATTTAATATTTTATACTTTATTATATAGAAAGATAAAGCATAAAACGTGCAACGTAGCAAACATCTAACGAGGCAAGCAGTGATGCCTTTTATTAAATATTTATGTGCGCTTTACATATGCATGTACAAGATTATGGGCAAATGAAAAACGTTGCTTTGACATGTTTAGTCGATAAATTTACAAAAATAATAATAATAATTATACACATATAACGATTAAATCTCAAAATAAGCCATAGCGCACACAGCATGTACATAAAAATATCGTCAGATACTTAAAACGGTTCGAAAATGTTTCGGCGTCCGTGATGCTTGGCACAAGCTTACAAGCTTAGGT
>CCAG010013080.1:0-18914 GCA_001077435.1 Glossina morsitans morsitans | reverse complement strand
ATTACGTTAAACGAAGCGGTGTACAATACTGACAACTCGGTTTTGTCCGACTATAATATTTTTACTTGTTTTAATATAATTAAGAGATATTTCACTAAACTATGCAGGGGGACAAACGATTATAAGTTATAACTAATGTATAGATTAACGATTCTCTCGGTTAAGGAAGAAGACAAATTCTTTTATGCAAAATGCGAGGAGGAACATAATCATCCCGTTCGGAGTTCTCCTTTAGAAATACCATAATGACTCCAATGCTACTATAGAACGATTTGTCGAAATCCTCAAAGAGAGTTTCAGTTTCCGTAACCATCTGTAGGGAGAAAGGGAAGGAAAGCAGATGATAGTTGCTACGATCTGCGAAATGATGACTCCAATGCTACTATAGAACGAATTGTCGAAATCCTTAAAGAGAGTTTCAGTTTCCGTAACCATCTGTAGGGAGAAAGGGAAGGAAAGCAGATGATAGTTGCTACGATCTGCGAAATGATGACTCCAATGCTACTATAGAACGATTTGTCGAAATCCTCAAAGAGAGTTTCAGTTTCCGTAACCATCTGTAGGGAGAAAGGGAAGGAAAGCAGATGATAGTTGCTACGATCTGCGAAATGATGACTCCAATGCTACTATAGAACGATTTGTCGAAATCCTCAAAGAGAGTTTCAGTTTCCGTAACCATCTGTAGGGAGAAAGGGAAGGAAAGCAGATGATAGTTGCTACGATCTGCGAAATGCGATGGCAGTTCGAACTTGAATTCGTGCAATTTTACAGTCAGCAGCACGTTGGTATATTTGCTCCATTATGAGTTCAACAGTAAAGGATAAAGTAGAGCCCATTTGTAGAACAGCCCTCGATATACTAAATTTTATTATGTTTACGATGTTAGTTACCTTTTAAAAGTTTTTTGTTAGAGACGTTATTTGTGTGTCAGTTCAGGGAAGTGCTGATTATAATGTTATTGTGGACGTGGGCCGGCCACCATTATTTTCAGATTTTTTTTAGAGATGATTAACAAAACAATCAATTTTTGTAAGCAAGAACAGTTAAATAATAGGTAACAACCTGCCGAGAAGTGAAAACGAGAAATCTACGCCAATCGAAACGAAAACCTATCGCGGTCAATCGCCTGATACGTATTTACAGGCGCTTGAAATGAAAGGAAAAATCTAGTACGCGTTTTTCTTATGTTGATGGGCATTACAAAATTCGCCGATTTCATAGATGCATTAAATACGCACTTTTTTAGAAGCAGAAGTAAAAGCAATTGGTACGACCTACAATGCTTCCTTAGTCTTTTTTCTCCTCGTGTGCCCCACGTATTTATAACAATTTCCAGGCAAACCTGCGCTAATCAATAATAAATGTATTACGAAAAGTTTAAAAATAAAGCTTAAACGTGTCAAATATTTTCTAGATTAAAAAAAATAATAAAATAAAGAATTGTTGCACATTCAGTATCAATAAGAATTTGGTAAGCAGTTTACTTTTTTATAACCCCTTTATACTCATTTTGTTATAATGTTTGCAACACCCAAAAGGAAGCTTCAAAGAGTCCATATAGTATATAAATTCTTGATCAGCATTAAATTCTGAACTGATTAAGCTATGTCTGTACGTCCGTGTGTCCGGATGGTGTGTCCTCTTGTCATTCTCTTAGTCGCAAAAATGAAGATATCGACTTCAAATTTGGTAGAAACATTGGAAGTTTTTGCACGCAGATTGGAAATGAAGATGAGCCAAATTCTTTAGAGCACAAACCCGCAATGAAGCGTAAGCTGATCGCAGTTTTTTAAACAAAAATTTTTCCTGATTACTTATAAATTAAAAAAAAATGGAAAGCTGAAATTTTCCTCATTTACTTTATGTGCAAAAATCGAAAAAATCCGCCATGCCCACACAAAGTTACAAGTAACTGAATTTTATTTTTTTTTCACTTTTTTGAGGTTTTTTTCCTATTAATTAATTATAAGGTCAACAAGAGAGAATTTAAAACTATTATATATATTCCTCAAACGAAGATGTATTATCTGCCTATAAATGGGTTAACTCTAAAATAAGTACGGTGGACATCACGACCTGGCGGTTTAATTTTTTGCTTAATAGTACAAGCGATGTGGGTACCAAATAAAAGGACTTGGAGAGTAGAATACAACAGTCTACGTGCGTTAATTGTAAATTAATTATGGCGTACGTCACGACGTGGTCGATTATGTTTTTTTTTTCACAACACTGTTGGTACGGGTATCACATGGAGAGGTATCACTTAGAGGCTAGAAGGCGACAAGCTAAAATAATTAATTGTAAATTAATTATGACGGACGTCGATTAGTTTTTCTTCTTCTTTTGGTGAAGTAGAAGATGAAAGATACATTTCGATTCCATTCATTTTTTTATGGCAAAGATTCTCATGGTGGGAGGTGAGCGAACTATGGCCCTGGCCGAATATAACTTTCTTACTTATTTACCCTTATTTATGTTCGTTCTAAAGCGACTATTTGAAGTTCACCTATTCAAGCTCATTTGAAATAATCGCAATTACTTTACCTTTAATAAACGTGCCAGTTGAGTAGCCAGAAAGCACTAAGTTTGCCTTAGAAAACAGTCTTGGATTTTAATTCAATATATACTGAAGACGTTCAATTAAATGTCGCAAGTAAATAACGTTTATTTTTTCTCTAAAGTTTGACGGCGTTTGATGGCGTTCTTTAAGGATACTGTGAGATCGCTTTAATTTTTGGTAATTTCTTTAATGAATATAAAGAGCTTCCAGCTTCAGTTCACACTGTAAAACTTCTAACGAAAAACGACGAGGAAAAAAGCTGGCGGAATATATCGGCACGAGCTGACGTAGGTAGATAGACCTATATAGGGGCGGGGTGTCATAGACGGTCCGAAGAACATAAGCAATCGGATCAACATTGATGAAAATGTTTGTGTCTCACAAAAGTAAGAATGACTTAACGGTCAACCCTTGGTGGAACATGTAAAACTTTCGCGAATAAACAATTATGGGCATCCTTGCCTGCATTAACAGTCCTTATAATTTTCGTACTCCCCATTATAATATGCAGCAATGCGTAAATTTATCTCTTCGCCCTTACGCTAGGGAAATGCTTAATTTTGCCTCCAAAATTGTACAAAAGAAACTTGAAATTTTCCGACATATATTTACTGTTATCTCAAACCTTACACAAACACGCCCTAGACAACTGAAACATGATCGCTTTTGGATATACCCTATGAAAATATATAAAATTTGCAGGTATATAACAATGAGTTGTTCAATCAAATCTGTTCACAATCAAAGAGGAAAGATAATCAAAGTTCAAAAATAAATAGATTTGGTCCTCTCGGTATGCTTATTAACCAATAAAGATTGTCATGTCAATGGCTTCTTAAACTTATTCTTGATAATCTGTAAGTAAATTTACGAGAGGACGCATCACTAGATGGTGAATAAAGTTGAAACGTTTTATTTTCATTTAAATGAGTTCTCATTATTTTAATTATTATATGCAATCCAATGCTTCTTACTGGCAATGCTCCTTAGTAGGAAATCGTTGGTTGAATTGCTTTGAGACACTCGAGTGCTTCTTAATCGAGCACTTTAACAATAAGTTACTTTATTCTGTAACTGAAGCTAACTGACAATGCTTTCCATATTAACAGATAACTCTTAGTATGATTAGCGGTAAACAATTTTATTTACTGCACATAGTGCACATGCCACACAATGAGGCACATTAGCCGTAGCAAGTTTCCTCATTTACGTCATTACATAATTTATTTTGATATTTTTCCATAATCCAGTGCTTCCCAAATGAACATATGCAAACCATTGAAACAGGGATCGAGGAGCAATGGAGTTCAGGTTTCCTTGACTCTAAGTTGTCTTCGACAAGCTATTTAGATCTGTTTGGGAAAAAAAATCGGGATGTAACTCGAATATCTAAGTAAATCGAATGTATTTTTACAACGTTTGAAATCCTTGTCTTGACCTCAGTTTAACATAGACATGCGTGGGATTACGCCCTAATAATAATAATATTTTTATTTAAAATAATAATTAATTTATAATTGCATGATGCCGACCCATTTTCGTCGGAGTTTCTTAGTATTTTGAAAATAATATGAGCAGTCGTCGTTCGTTGACAAAATATAGGGAAAATTTCATAGATCATCAGGATCCCAAAGTCAAAGTAACCTCCGAAGTTCATCGAAAACATTTTGCGTTACTAACTTACAATATCTTTGTAAATATAACTCAGACCTTTAAACCGGGTCGGTGCTCGCAGTCCGACATTATTGGCATCTATCATGTATTAATTTCAAGCGATGGGGGCCTTTAAGGTGAGCGAAACTTTTTTGCCTGCTGTCCCTTCCCTTTATAACTTTTCATATTTTTGTTTAAAGTGTCGGTTGTAAAGTTTTATTTATTTTATTTAATATTTTGACCTTAATCCATTTATACTGCCAACAATGTGGTCAGATTGTTTTCTTCTTTTTTTACGTAACACAAATTATGGCAGATAATCAATAAGTGTAGATATTTTGCTATATATTTATGCGAAAACGATTTTGATTCGCCATAGAGGATAAATCGAAGATAGAAAGCTAAAACTTGACGCAAACATTTCTTGATCGATTAAGAATGCGAAGTTCAAAAATCGGCGCTATTTGTATGCACAAATGCCCACAATGAAGAAGAAGCTAAAATAACCTTATTTTCGTTTATAACTTTCGATTCCGTGAATGTTTTTCTGAAAAACTGCTACCCAAATGTTTGCCAGAATAACATATATGTTCGGTGCGAAAATAGTCCCGATAACCACGAAAGTCTAATTCCAAATTACTTCCGATTTATTCCCTATATATTCTAACGCTCATAGATTTGAATTTTATCGTTAACAGTGGACGTGTTGGTCTGCCGATCTGAATCATTTTCGGACTGAACGTGAAGCTCACTCTAATGAACATCTGCGTGATAGGTTTTGGAAAATATGTTTATGATCGAAAGTTACAAATGAATATATAACAAAATGTTGTTGTTTTAGTTTCTTCTGCATTGTACGCGAGGGTTTACGCAGGCATAGCCCAATTTTTAAGCTTATATTCTTAATGGATCAAGGGTTCTAAAGTTATACACAAAAATACGAAAAAATTTTAGGTGCTATCCGAGACTTGTTTCAATTTATTCTGTATTGTATGCGGGTGCGTACACAAACCGCACCTATTTTTTAATCTCATATTTTCAACTGGTCAAGGAATATTTTTGTCAAATTTCAGCTTCGTTTTCATTTTTGCGATATCTGTAAATCTAGTGTTAAGCCACGTTTTGGTTCCTCCGTAAACAAGCGTAACGGTTCACGGCACGACACCCACAAATTCTCAAATAGGTGAGAAAATTGTACAGCTAGTCTTAGCTAGTACTTCGAATAAAATTTTTTTTTTTCATTATGCCATTATGCACCATTTGTGGTATAGGAAAAATTTTGGTAGTACGGATGTATGTAACACACAAAAGAGTTTAAGATAGATCCATCTTTTATTATATCGATCATTTCAGGGTCGTAATCCGAATTGATCTAAGCCTGTTTGTGCGTCTATTCGTCCGATGTCTGTCCAAGCTAACGGTCGCAATTCTTCAGATATTTTGATAAACTTTGCTACAGTAACGTGTTTCGATCCAAGGACAAAAGCTATTGAAAATGGTTCGGATCGGTCCACTTTTTCAACCACTCCCTATCTGAAAAGTGTTTATATAGGAAAAAATTTTAATTTTCAAAGTTTCTCAGCAAAAGCGGTTAAGTACTAGTATTTCGGCATTCTAAATTGGTAAACTTTGGACCGGCGGGGCAATTTTTGAACCTCCTCTCATATAAAAAAAGCTGAAGTTCATACGACAAAAAGCTATAATTTTCCATGCTTCATGAAGTAAATTATATCACAATAGTAATTTAACAAAAAAAAAAAAAATTAACTGCACCTGATTTGGACCATCTGGGACTATTTTTTGGATCCTACCCTAACAAAGATTTTCACGAAAATTGATCCTTCGTAGAGCAGAAAAGTCTAAGTTTTAATACGTGGTAATGAAAATTGACCCATAATAGTAATTTCATACAAAAACAAAAATTGTGTTAGACATAATGGGATAGGGTATTCACTGGTCGACCTTGCCCGACTATAATGTTCTTACTTATTTTCATGTAATACAGTTGGATTTTCTGTAGAAAAATTTCGGTTTCGTGTTTACATACCTATGTAAAGCAATAAACACATATCTTAAAAGTCTGAATTAACTTAGCGATGGGTGCCTAACCGGTCATCTATGCTTGGTATTATCGATTATGGTAATAAAATGTGTCATAGTAGAATGGGACTTTTAACATATGAACTTAATTGACGACTACAGTTCAAGTAGCAAACAAGTGTAATTCATTCGCAATAACAGAGTGTCCAAAATTTGCCAATTTTATCGGATATTGATCTAAAAATCATTTCAACCTTAAAAAAAATTCAAAGCTAAAATTATATCCTTGTGGCAAATAGAATATCCTCTTTAACTGAATATTCTACAAAATTTTATATATTCATACGATGGTCGCCGGATCATAAATATTCATATCGAATACATTTTTCTCTTGATTGTGATTCAAACTTTTAGATAATTGCTACGTTGAAGGCCAAAAATAAATAATTAATAAAGCGTTTGCTTAGGTTTCCAAAGGCAGTGCAACTACTTTCTTCTCACCTCGTTTGAAAACTACTGCTTGACGCTAATCAAAAAAATTTTCCGCTTTTTATTTCGATTACTACATATTCAAAAATCGATTATATATATATATTATTTTTTTTTTTCTATTGATTTTCTTATAACTTGACAATTAAAGGATTTTTCTTTAAAGCAGCACTTATTAAAAACTCTCTTGACTCCTTTTCTTCAAGTTTACTCACACTGACCCTGTGTTGCAAATTCAACAGTTTAATATGGTCAATGTCCTTTACATTACATAGAATGTACTCAAAAACTAAGCTAATTTATGCAAATTTATTCAAGATAATGTTCTCTTAGCAAAAACATACAAACACAGCACAAATTATTTATATCACATTTTATACTAACACTTATATATATATATATATATATAATTAGTGTTTAGTATAAATTTCTAGTATAAGATTTTTTCTTCGCGTTCACTTTTCCACTTGGCGACCTTTTTGTTCGCGTATCCTTAATAGACTGTAGTATATCCGGTTCTTTCATTGTTGTTTTATCTAATGCAGTTTTTTTCCACATTTGAAAAAATGAAGAGAAAGAGAGCGTCCGAAAGAGAAATAGAATAAAGAAGAAGAAGTATTTATCTTTGATTTTGTTTTTTTTTATTGTTTTTCCTTTCTTACAACACATATACAATCGTGCACTTGTTGTTGAGGTTTACTAACACGTTTTGCTTGCTTTCAAAAGTTTACTTTTTTTACATCACCTGTGGTAAGGGTATGTTAAATTTGTGTGTATGTATGTAATATCGAGAAGGAGTTGAAAGAGGCCGAACTCTTATTTGCTAAGGTAATTTAAACTTGTTTGTCCATCTGTCCGTGTTTTTGAGTTTAACTTGTAAGTCAATGTACTCTGTGAAAATTTTCTATTACGCCAATGACGAATTCTATAAAAAAAATGGTTTGGATCTGACCCTATTTACTTTCCATATAAATCTTTGCTTATTCTCCATGGAAATCTTTATTTAAAAAAAAATCCGTTATATGAAAAACATATTTCATTGA
Organism: Glossina morsitans morsitans; assembly: GCA_001077435.1. NCBI lineage: Eukaryota > Metazoa > Arthropoda > Insecta > Diptera > Glossinidae > Glossina > Glossina morsitans. The sequence continues at coordinate 11,129 of CCAG010013080.1, read as the reverse complement.
TAATATTTGACGGCAATAATCGGCGCAGAATAATTAGAATGAACCTTTTCTTAAAGACCCTTCCATATAAGTAAGCCTTTGTATGACAACAAAAGGTAATTTTTAGTATTTTATTATGAAAATAAATAGAAAATGTATTAGAAAGTAAACCGGAAATTTACTTTGGAGAATTTGGACTACACATATATACATTGCGGACTCACCCCCTTAATTAAAGTCAAACCTTTGTAGGACTTTAAAATAAAATTTTTGGCATTTCATGACAAAGCTAAATGAGGAATCATAATTGACGAAATAGTGTAGGGCACTTAACTGCACTACAACTGTAAAATTTTAGTTTTGACTTTTTTTTATGTAAAACAGTTTTATCTGACAAAAGATATAATTGTTTTAATGGATTAAATGTTACAAAATATCACGCCATTCCAAGCTCGGGCTTTCATAAGGGCTGATAAGTCATTGAGATATACCTTAGAGAGATACTTATCTCATTTAGTTTAAAGCTGAGAGAATCCCAGTGATATAAGCCATTTACGCACGTTCTCGCTAGTTTTACACATAAGTAGCTTAGATAAACTTTGGTTAAATTGACTAATAAGTGCTTGCATCCTTCAAATTGACTTTCATTAAATCGTAGTATATATCTTCACTAGGTGCATGTGAAGCAAGTTTTCTTTAGGAGTTTGCGGCGTTTTCAATAGATCAGAAGATATTAATTTTGTAGATGATTTTACATATATAGCATAGCGCTGCAAGTCAGTAATGCGACTACACAGACCATTTTCGATGTATATGCAGATAGTTTGCATATTATGGTGCTTTAATATCTATACCGGCTGGTATTGTCCACATATATCAGGGACATGTGTACCAACATTACCAAAAAGAATAGTCAACTTTTTGTTTGATCACACCTGGTACGTTTATTACGTCTGGGCCCTGTTTAAAGCTGTCGATATCGAGTAAATTTGATCATAATTGTAATACTTTACGCGACAGCATTTTTGTTATCAAAAGATTTTTCATTCAATAGAGTAAGAAAAATGAACAATTTATCGAAACTCACTACTCATTACAGCAAGTCGACAATCGACGGCTATTGAGTTTAGTCACTATCGACCGGTATACCGTGTACAGAGAATGAATACTCTTAACAAGTTTACCTAGTAAAGATACAAGTGTTCACTAGATCGATAGATACCCTACCCAGATAAATTTCCTCTTAAGCCACCCATGAACTTTCAAATATTTAGGTAAACCATGGGTTATGAACTTAGTAGGCAGTCAGACGATTTTTCATTAAGAAACTCTTATGTGACTCTTTCATTAAGAAACTCTATCTGTGAGTACATATGCAATATACTTGCGTTTTTCTTAGAACAGCTTCACGTGAAGCTATTGTTTACTGGGTGTCCTTGGTCGCTTGCAGCGACACGAGCGACAGCTTTGTCGCCTATTCGTCCTCGATTCGTTCGTACTCGCATGCCGAACGATGCTTTACTGCCTTCACTTTTGGAACCGCTTATCAGCAGTAGACTTTCCCACCGTTCCAGATATTACGTTTTTCAAGTCAGCCGTTCACACACATTACCCACTTCTTTGTTATTTATAATCATTTCTGATCACCGCCAAGCTGGCAGAAGAACGGGAAAATATTCAAAGTTAAAAAACTAACCAAATTTTCAACAATTTTCTATGGAAAAAGTGATTAGACAAGTCTTTCCGAATCGATCTAAGCCTGTCTGTCCGTCTTGTTATACTATGTTCAATCTGCAGGCCGTAATTTTTGAAAGATTTGGGTGAAATTTATTACCCTGCCGTGTTATGGCTCAAGCACGAACGCTGTAGACTCACATTACTCTCCATTTTGAAAAAGCGCTGAATAAATATACGTAGATTGGAGTAAGGTATTTAATATTTGGCCCTGGTCGACTATAGTGCTTTTACTTGTTAATTTTTTTAAAAGAAATACACCAGAAATATAAGTCCATCTACGTTAAAGTATTTTGTGAACAAATTTTGTATTATGCTCCACCCTTATCTGGTTAATCACATTGCAACAACCACTACTAACCTACTAATGGAATTTTTGTGTCTCGCATGCCTTAGTCTACTCTCGTATACTGCCACCTCACACAACAATATATATATAGTTCAATAGTTCAACTCGTGAGGGGCAAAAAAATCATTGCCCACTAATGGAAACGTATTCAACGCGATGTAGGAAAGTGAAGGGTTGCCAAATATTAAAGAATTTCTCACACACATATATAATTTATTAACTAAATATAAAATACATATAATATTAAGTACAAATCAAACTAATTAATTAACTAAAAAAAATGTATACTTGTATATTATTATTTTATAAAAATATCACGTTTTCAAACGAATTTTTTTAATATCATCGCGAAAAAAGCCAAAGCATGCGTATTTGAAAAAAGAAAAGCAAGAGAATCGAGAAGAATTCTTAACTCTAACGTAATTAATTAAGATTCTATTTTTCAATCAGTTCATCATTCATAGAATAGTGGATTGGCTCGGTAAATTCTATCTGATCATCGGATAGGGAGTCATCTGTAAATGAAATTAAAAGAAGAAGAAAAAGAAGAAGAAAAAGAAATGGAAAAAAGAGCGAAAATTAATTTATCTAAAAGTTAAGAGACAATATGGGCCTCCTCTTGTCGTTAGTTGGGAGATCTACTAACCCTTCAAAGTTTTCTCCTCGTATTTAATAATACTGTTAACAATGCCGTTAATAAAATCTTGTGTTAATGTTTCCGTTATATTTACCGGATCAAAATATAAAAAACTACGTTTTCGCCGTATTTTAGACGGATTTCGTCCATTGATGTGATGTTTGTGCTTTTTAAGCGAACGTCTATTACGGAATAAAGCTAAGCTAATGTGCGACTGTTGCAATGGAATATTGTCCGCTCCGAATTCCAAACATTTTCCATTCACACAATAACGTTCTTCAGTCGCCGAACATTTTGTGCCCAAGGGGAAGTGACCGTATTTGCCGTTAACCAAATAGAAACGATGCTTTATGAACTCATCTTGACAACCCACACGACAGCTGCGATCCGGATTTTCAACACTAGCGGCAATTTGAGTGCCATGACCGGACAGGCCGCGTACTTTCAATTTATATCGGGAGCAGGTAGTCTCCGCAAATTCGATGGGAGTTTGCAAACGTTCACAGGGCTAAACGAAAATCTTTGCAAAAACTTATACGAAAGTTGGAAATGAATTATTATCGAACCTTTATTGAATGTGTGCATAATTGTATGTTCTTAACACCAGTTCGTCTATTCACTACCACTTGTACTCCTTTCGATTTTGACATACAACTGGAATGACAACCAGACTTAACAATCCATTCATTTTCATACGGCCTTAATGTGGTCGGAACAGGTGGCAAAGTTTCACTAGTTTTGTAATCATTCAAATGATACGTATATTTGTTCCACGAATTATGCGAATTTATTTTAACTTTCGGATTCTGACCGTGGCTGGGCCGTAAAGCTACCTCTAATTATAAGGAAATGAAAAAATTAATTATTAAAATTTTCAAAGAAAGGTTAGAAAAAACTCACCGTTTTCATATTTACTACGAACAGTGGTCGGACCATAAAAGCCATTTTCGCTCCTTCTACTCCCTTGATCATCGCCATCATTATGTGTATTTCTATGATTATAATTTTCATTGCGCTCCCTGTACTTAATTATTGTAGTTGGTATATGATTACTAAATGTATTCGATCTCTTCGCACTTTCCGCATTTTCATTTTCTATCTCTTTCACTTTGCAGAATATTGGATCAATTTTGTAATAATTTCCGGTAACGTTATCGCATGAGAATTTCTCGCAACGTCCCTGTATACAATAGGAGGGATCGTGATGCCCGTAAAATATTGAGCGACAAGTTGTGCCGTCGGGAAAAGTTCTTCTTCTCGATTTTGTTCCATTCGTTTTAGTTCGACAATAAACTTTACACGACTCCTCAATATTTCCCACAATTTGTTCCCCTTCACCGGTAAGTTCACTATCAAATTTCTGTACACTTTCACAAACTCTTCTGGCATAATTTTCAATCGTAATTATCGGAACACTGTAACACTGCTTAGCTATGCATGATTGATATTTACGATCACGGCCCAAACAACGACGTTTTTGATCTAAACATTGGCGTGTATAGGTTACCAAACCGCTACTGCCTTCACCCAAACGTTTCGAAGGCCCATACAAACAACCAGAATCGCAGTCACTCGCTTCACTCCATTCGCTCCAACTACTAGGAGGCTGCAAAAAGGGCGAATTTCTTTTTAATCTTACAATAAAAGAAAAATTTGCCTATCATTATATATTTATTAATAAATATATTTAATATTATTTAATTAAAACTTAATATGTAATACGATATGGGTGTATCTTGATCAGTGATATCCACTGGTGAAAATGATAAAATAATGCGAAGTATGAATGTACGCACATGTGTACAAACACTTTTAGAAGCTTAGGATAATGGTGCTCTATCGTATCGTCATTATCGATTTCGATTTCAAGGATTTAAAAGTGGGGATTTTGTTGTCAATAACAAAGAAGCGCTTGGCGGATCAAAAGGCAATGACGTGTAAGATTGGGCGAAAAACCATCTCAAACTCTTGATGGGAAGGATCCAAAAGTAGAGAAAATGGGTACCATACTAAATAAAAACAGTCCCAAGTACAAAAAGTCACGGGCTAGTACAGGTGAACCATCCACATGGAAATCGAAGCGGAATATCCGTTGTCACAACCTTTTGCTGTGCTTATGGTGGAATCAGCAAGGTGTAGTTTATTACGACCTGCTAAAACCGAAGGAAACTGTTACTACAGATGGCTACCGACGTCAATTGAACAAATTGAATATTTGTTGTTGATGGCAAGTTCTGGCGAACCCAGCGTATCGTTAGAAATGACACTTTCTGATTACCATTTGTTTCCCAATAAATGCCTTTTTTAAGTGAAAAAATAATCAAAGTACATGCAAACACCTAATATGTAATTGAGTAAAACAATAGACTGATCTAATATGACTATAAGTCTGTTACAGTTCAGCTCAACAATCTCGCTGGTCAGAAATCCTCATATAGCTAGAAACTTAAGACATGTATATATACAAAGCGTTTACAAATAGTAACAGAAGACTAGAAAAGAAAACTCAATTATGTTTCGAACCGCAAGATTTAGTTATCTACCGCTTGAAATAAGAACAATTTACAATCGATTTTACATTGTCAGCGAAGTTGTTCCATAACTTTATAGCCTTAATAAAAAAACAGTCATGAAGATATGTAGTACCCGTATGTAAGTGTCAGATTTACAGTCCTTTTGAATTTAATAAACCTCAGCTTACGTTCAGATCAGAGGTACGTTCAGATCAGTTAAATAATAAATGTGATCGCATTCATTTCATCTAGAATTCAGCTTGAAATCAAGATTAAAGGCAGCACTGAAAATTCAACGTCCGTGTTCTTCATAACTATTCTAGGTAGGGAAGCCACCAACGCATCATGCGGTATAACAGCAGCTTTCATTTTAGTGGAATTTAGTTGTAGATTGTTTTCATCAGCCCAATGCGCATTTATGCGTAGATCATCATTTATTCGTTCGACAAGGCCCTCAACAAGACACAATGGCCGTGAAAAATAATATATTTGCGCATCATCAGCATATAAATGAATTTTTTGTATTATGGCAAGGGCTTGTCCAATACACTAAACAAAGTTGGCCTTAAAATTCAATCTCGAAGTACTCCAGAGGAGATTTCTCTGAGAGTAGACAGAGAGTTATTGACTTTCTCACACTGATACCTATTCTGAAGATACGACTTCACTAACTTCGTGGCCTGATGACCGAAAGTAAAGTATAGTTTAAGTTTTTTTAATAGTCAATGGTAATTATGAAAAACCTTGAGAAAAAATTTATATTATAAAGAGTATAGTCACCGCTGCGCCATTCTTCTTCAGTTAGTTAATTGCTCTGCTCATTGATTGCATAAACACATGTGACAACCTTACCTCACGTACCTCAGAAATAATATAAAAAATTTCGTTTACTTAGTATTCGCTTCATTCTTCATTTAACCCGTATTAAGCATGAAGAAATTATTTGTCTTACTTTCGATCTTTTCCTGCTCACATAATAAAATAATTTTTACCTTTTGATATTCATGTAACAAATGTCCAACTTTATTATTGTCCAGGAAACTGGCTTTATCGTAAGTAGGTTTCGTTAGACTTAGGGTATGTTTTGAGGCCGCATAATTGGGTACACGTTTAACAATGCATTGCCCATTACGGCACCACTAAAATTGGACGAAATTACTTGAAACCATTGAAAAGAAAAAAAAAACAATGATAAGAACGCACCATGTTTTCACCACAAGAAGTCCCTTCTAGAGCTGGATGTGAAGTCCAAGTGTAACGATCCCTTTGACAGTGCAGATCTCGACATATATCTGACATTGTCTGAGTACGAGCTCTTAACGAATCTTTGCCATATTTTAGCATGCATTGTAGATTCGCTTCAAACCGTTCACCCGGTAATAAACCATCGGCGGAATGATCAAGATTAGGTGTAAATTTTCCACGATCGTATAAACATTTCGATTGGGATTTTCTACGAAAGCAAAGCGCAATAGTGATTGGAATTTCTCTGCTAAGTACATTTTAAAGAACTTACTCCAAAAAAGTATTTAAATAGGTACGAGAACATTTCGACCAAGTTGTCTTGCCGCTACCCAAAGTTGGTGACATTATGTGTAACGTTGGATCGCAACTATTGTCAGCGGTATCATGACGCATGCCCAAGCTATAGAGAGAAAATTTTAAATATCTTTAACTTACTTCACATGTTTACATAAATAATGAGAGAAAACTTACTTGTGGCCGATTTCATGGGCCACCACAAAAACACTTTCGAAATGTTTGCCCTCGTTTATGGTGCACGATGATGTCGATATACACATGCCAGCCACTGGAGCAAGACCAACCACTTGGCTAATTACTTTACCATTCTTACCCACCACATACAAATCGAGACCTTGAATAACTCACAAGTGATTAATCACGTAGTCATCGATAGAAAATATTTGCTATTGATTTTCATGTAAAATGAAAACACTTCTTACCGGTTAATATAACAGCATGATCATAATGAAATGGATCTGAATCTTTAGGTGGATTCCAGCTATTTTGCCATTTACAAAAGTTACTTAAATAAACATCGATATCACTTGATCTCCTTAGGTCGGAGGGATCCTTTTCCAATATTTCTAAACGTTTCAAAACAAAATTTACTCTACGCCCTAACGAGGGATGATGGTATAGCAGTTGTACGCCATTAATCATGGCCAAAACAAAGCGTATCAAATGAGAACCAGTATCTTTGGGAAAATTCTTTGCCATATGCTTGAAGAGATCGCTATCGACAAAGATGGCCGTTTCGATATGCAAGACATCCGGTATTTGCCATTGGCCAGCGGAAGATATATGCCGTCGCTGTCGATGCTTACATTCTTGCGTAGAATTATGATATTTGCAATGCTTTCGATATAAGCCATAGCGATGATGTTGATGATGTCGCGGTTTAAAACGCAAATTCAATGGTACGTGATGTTTATGATGCAATTTTTTCTTATCTTTCACAAAATCAGTAAGACGGGTAACGTTCCCTTCCTCTTCGTTCTTTGGAGCGTGCAATTCTTGAAATTCTTCCAAATCCGGTTCGAATTGTATACCAACATTCGAGAATTGAGAAGCATTCGGCCATAAGCTATCATACCATTTACCTTCTGATTCCAATATAATGTGACTCGAATTGCCAAAGCGTTCAGGTAAAGGATGTATAATAAAATCAGTATTATTGTAATGAAATATTCCGCGCTGCAATAAATAACAATATGCAACAAGTATTTTATCGCATTTCTATGCATATATGTGTGTTCCCCATCCTGCACTTACCATATTATAATCATCACACAAATCCAATGCTGAATTCTCATTATGATAAAAACATCTTTCCAATTTCGCTACCAGTTTATGTGAATCTTCTATTAGCTGTGACGAATTAGCATAACGTCGTATAAATACAAAAGCATCGTCGATTAGTTGTGGTGTTTGCCGTAATCTCAAATTAACCGTGTGCTCGTTATCTGCAAAAAGATGCAAATATGCAAATATTATATCAGCTGCTGCTGCTGCTATATATTGTTTTAATTATAGAAGCAGCAGACAAAGTTCAAGTTTCTTCTTTTTCTTTTTACGAAAAACAAAAAAAAATATTTGTGCATATTTCGCTTTACCCTCACATGCCTATATATATACGAAAATGAATTAATTAAAATACATTGACCGCAATATTTATAAAACAGAAAAGAAAAAAGAAAAAAGAAAACACTAAAGCTGTGGCTTAGAAGCAACCAGGCGTAGATTTTTCTTTAGAAATTTAATACGATACTCATAAGATATGGATAGTGTTTATGCTCCAGATAGGAAATGAAATTTTTTATGCCAACCAATGAAAAGTAATTTAAATAAATTACAAAAAAGGGTTATAGGGTAAAAGAGAAATTAAGAATCGATTGTAAGCATTCTAAATATAGAAAAAGCAAACATACTTCGCTTCGCACGGTCTTGCAAAGTCGTCAAATTAGGGCAGAGAGAGAGGGAGAGAGAGGCAAGAGAGGACATTTCGATCCTTTTTCCTTTACAAATCTCGTTGCAGATAGCTGTACTTAACTCAAATGAATATTTTAAACCCACACAGACATACATAACATATGCATATATATGTAGATATTCTTAAATCCAGAATATTAGATCATTCCCGAGCAAAGGAAATTGCAGAATTTCGTCTGCTATAAGAACAACTTTCAAAAATCTGCTTACATAGCAGTATATTGCAGTGCGAATTACGACAAGCTATCAAATTAGACAAATCATCCAGTATTCTAATAATGTTGCCTATGATAGGATTCATATAAGAGTAAGATTTTACAATTGGAACAAATGAAAATTATGAGAAAAGATGCTGTACTCTTCACTCTGTCTCAGTGGGCACCATTTGAGCTCTTTTATAAGGTGTTGAAATCAATAGATGTGTCAAACACCTATACACACATCGGTATGTAACTATGAAATGGAAATTGTTGTACGGAAAAGAGTCGCTTATTACATGAAAATGATAAAAAATATTTTATCCGAAGTATTTCCCATCCTTAGCTAAGCATTTTCCACACTTGTCTAACAATGTGTGGATGCCACTCTTTTAAGAATCCTCTCGTTTTGCTGCAAACCATTTATCAAGTCGCTCTTTCACATTCTTAACAAAACTTAACAAATGCATGTCCTATCGATGGAAACAAGTGAAGGACACGAGGCTGGTAAATAAATTGCATTGAGTGCTTCCAAGATGTCGCGAAACGGTTTTGCGATATGGGTGGGCGCAGGGTTGATATCTAAAAAGGTGGCCTTGCGCTGCTTTTTTTCACATTTTGGCCGTTTTTTGAACGCTGAATCCTTCAAATCGCTTAATTCTTGTTAGCAGCGATTGGTAATAATTTCACTAGCGCTTAAGAGACCAAATCCTTCTCTTCTCCCTAAACGCAAGATAGCATCTTCTTGACGTAGCGATTTGGTCTTGTAATAGGTGCAGATGCTACGAGTAGAACTACCCATAAATTCTTGCGTCTCCATAAATCCAATTTTCATTCGGAATAATGGTACGATTTTGCATTATGCGAGCAAAATCTAATGCTGTCGACTCAAATGCTCTTTTTTGGTCACCAAACTCGACATGTCCAACGCTATTACAATCTATGCTGCCTTATCAAGTTTGTATTGCTATGAGTTGCTAATATTTATCACATAGTACAAAGCGAAAATAACGCCAATGAAGCGGTTCGACAGCTAGAGCCGTCGATGGACAAATTCCAGTTTCAAATTTATATACCTGGTATGTACATATATATGGATTTGAGAAACAGATAGAGCACCAATGCAGCGGAGCACAATGATTAGTCGACAAAATTTTCCCGTCCCATTATAATAAGTTCTTACCATTAAGAAGTCTACTTTTCTCATAGACCCGTAGACGAAAGAACTCTTTAATACTGAGCCTCATTTATTTCAATTCTCAATTCTTGATACATGTGAGTAATTGATACTTTCGAGTCTTGAAAAAAGTCACTCGTGTATTTACTATACTCGAGGGGCACCTGTGTTGCACAGATACGAGAGTATTGTAACAAATTCCTGCCAATTGTTCGGGTTTCTTTTGAAACTTTACTTGTTGGCCGCGGCAATTTTGTCAAAACATAATTTTCCGTCCAACATTTTCATTTCAACGGTCTCTTAAAGTGTGTATCGTTCCACGATGACCGACAGCAGCGAATTCTTGTGGAACACTATTGCACCAAATATCGATTATATAGACACACAAATAAAATAGAAAAGAACCGATCATGCAAAAGACGTACAATGATTAAGCAAATATAAATAAAATGAGTTAAAAAGCAGGCAAAAATGATATAAAAACAAGTATAAATGCTATAATGGGACACCGTCCACCATTATATACCCTACACCGCTTCGTTTAATACAGCGAGTTATATAACGATTTGTCAAAAGGAGGCTTTATATGTGGAGTGAGAAAAGAAAAAAGTGATCCGATCCGCACTATTTTCTATAGGGTTCGTCCTTGGGCCAAAACATGACGGCGTATCGAATTTCATCGAAATATCTCGAAAATTTGCAACCTGTACATTACACAAATGCAAGCAAGACAGGTATGGACAGATGGACAGACAAGCTTATGCGATCGGTATAATAAAAGGTCCTTTTGGGTATTGCGTACAACCATACAAAGTTAATATAAATTTCTACCACACGTGGTGCAGAGTCTAAGAAAAGTTGCCTTGAAAATTTAAAACAATATCTCACTGCATGTTAAGCATTTTTTTTTGAAGGACAATTCGCTTACTTTTTAAGCAGTGTTCTATTCAGCGTTTACTACAGATTTAAAAGGTATTTTCTTTTAGATAATGGCTCAACTTTTCAATGCAGTCAAAATGACTAATACACT
>CCAG010013079.1:0-10835 GCA_001077435.1 Glossina morsitans morsitans | reverse complement strand
TCTATCAAACTAAACAATAAAAAAAAAAGCAAACACGCACAGAAAATTTAGAAATTTACACACATGCATGCATTGATAGGTATGTAGAACATTGTAAAAAGCTAAAACGAGGAACCTCCCCTTCTCGATAACTTTCTGATTGGTTTGAAATTAAAGACGCTTCACAGCCTTATTTCTATTTCAACTAATACGCATTTAAGGTATGCTTAGCTTTCCATTGCGGTTAGTAACAGTAAGATAGGTAACCGTAAGGAATTAACGCTTGGCCCAAGGGCACGTTGTATTTCGAACAATTCCCTGACTTAGGTTTACGATGAATGAGGTTTTCGCCAACATTTGCTGCGGACGCACATACCGCTCTTTATGGATCACAATGACTATCAATATTTCACCACAGGACCGCTTACGTTTCGTACACTTCGTGTATGTTTGCTTTAAGATGAATAAGTCACCGTTGTTTCCGCCAAGGAAGTTTTCACGCACCACACGTTTTTATTCCGTTTATGTTCACTTCGTAAAGCTTTCGCCGACTTACAACCTAGTTCAGATATCGGTATAAAATTTAGAACAAAAAATTTAAGCTAAATATTGTCCTACTCGGGTGAGGTTTAGATATACGATTACATGTACCGGGCCCATCTACAATCTGGTTCGATGTAAATATTGTCCTAAGCAGTTAACTTTTAGTTGCATGTGCTTTAAAGTGATGGGTATCTAAGATTCGTCTTAAAACAGATATAAGCTTCTTCACTTGTTTTAATTCTTGCTCTTTTTTTTTTGTACTTTAGCTTTTTCTATCGAATTTTATTAAGCCCGTCAGGTGGTCGGGTTTTAAGGCAATCAGCATTTAATTGCTTTTATGTGGTTTGAAATCAGTACTATCTAAAGGCGTGCATCCTTAAATTATATCAAACCATATATTCATATATATACATATGCACCAAATTTTAATAAACAGAAGTCATCTTACATAATACAACAACGACTGCATTCTGACTATAACTACCACAACTTTACCTCAACTTTTGTGCTGTAAGATGAAAATAATTAATATTATACAGTATATGAATTATTGTACGTGTGTGTGTATATATCTACGTTCACATGTATGCATGTATGTATGTATAAACGCACGTAGGCTTGAAGCGACTCTATGTAAACCATCCCTGTGACCTTACAGCTTACGATTGTTTTGCAGTACTTTTGGTGGATAATGAATATTTGCTGTTAATTAATTCTGCTTACAATTACTTTGAAGAAATGCGAAAATGCTTACATAAAAGTGTATGAATTTTCTAAATCAATGCATTCATAATGAACGCCTTTTGTTTTTGTTTTTTTATCTGCAACATTTAAATTAAAGAAATTATTGCACAGAAAGGATAAGCTATTTATTATTCATGGTTCACGATCAATGTCGAGACGAGAATGGCACGCTTTACTTCCTTTAGATTGTACCGATCGTTAAAGAATGTGTCGGCTGTTCGAAATGCATCCGTTTTATAATTTTGCTTAAGGTTCCAACTAATAAATAATAAGCGAAAGTTCTTCGACATCCATTTATTTTTCAGAAAACGTATAAATTCGGTCGGTATAAATTCAGGTGTTCTATGTACACGATTTAACCAATTCGATAAGCGAAAATTGAATCATTTTGTAACAAAAGTTGCATGCGATATATTTATGATAATGCCATGCTAGGCTACGTTTTACAACATCTGTTCTTTTTTGTGTCATAGGCGTATGAGTGATTTGGATTTTAATTACAAAGGATTTTAAAGCTTATGAAACTTAAAGAGTTGATCTTTATATTTTTAAATTTAGGTGCTTCGTTTTCAAGTATTAGGCGGCCTATCGAAGACCTGTGTCCAGTTTCTTAAGGGAATGTGAAGGCCACTAAAATTTCAATGAAATTGTAGAAAATTGGACGATTTAGAGAATTTGTGCGAAGTATCATCGAAGTAAGAAAAAATGTTGTCCTAAAATTTGCAATGCCTTGATATACGAAATCGGTTATTTTGTCAACTCGGCATAATTTTTCTAATCACAACAAGATTTTGAGTAAATTTAATTAGGTCTGTCTGTCTGTCTGTCCGACAATTGGCTTCGTTTAGAAGCGTTTACGATCTTCACAAAAGAAGAACAATTCATTGTCAAACCCCGGGCGGGTTATCCACTATCAGTCCCCTTGCTTGCTATCTATTGTCCAGGTTTATTATGTAAGACGTAACGAATTTTTTCTTCATTTAGGTGTAAATGATTGCCTTAAGACGACCAAAAAACGCACTTGTAACAAGTTCATATAAACACATACATTCGCATTCTCACGCACACATATATACATGCTCGTTTGAAGTTTTTAAATAACGTACGTGTATCATGCGTTACTCCTTAAGTAAATTACAAAATGGCGTTTGTCACGCCTGCGGTGTGATGGTGCCAGCAAAGGAATAAAAAAGCAAAAAAAAAAAAAACGTAAGCGGCCAAAGAATACATATATAGAGAAAAAACAATAAAACTAAAAATAATACAAAAATTTTCAAAGCAATTTTTTATGCAAAATAAGTTTTTTTTTAAGTTTGGAATTTTTTTCTGCTATCATTTTTTTTCTTTTTGTTTCTGCAAAGCAAAACTTTAAATTTATTATGCGAAAAAGTGCGAAATTCATTTTGGCGCTTAAGCCTGCATAATATTTTTTTCTGTTTTCTTCGTTTTTTTTTTTTTTCGTAAATTTCAAGACTTGTCTGCAGTAATGGCTGCTTGCTACTGCTGCCGATGCTGATGCTGATGCTACTGTGTGCCCGCTTCAGTCACTTCTTAAATGTATGTATATTAGCAAGAGTATATAATTTAAACTCTTGGAAGGGGTCATAAACACTAGCATTGCATGAAACGAAATTTTCAGATAATTTAAAGAATTGTTAAGCGAAATAACAGAGACAAACTCTCTGAGCTGAATAAGCGACTGCAGCGAATAAAAGGTTTATCGAGTAAAACTTTAAAGATTGTGGAAAACACACGTTTCAGAGAAAAAGTTTAGAATAATTTCTGATGTTCTACTACGCTTTGCTTTTTTATTTTACTTTGTTCTCTTCTTCTTCTTCTTTTTTTTTTTTTTTTTACTTTTATGTAAAGTATTTGCAAAAGTCTGCTTCTTTTGCTTGGAAATAAAAAATTAAAAGTTGATGAAAATTGTTAAAAGTAAAAAAAAAAAAAAGAAAAAATGAAACAGAAGAAGAAAAAGAACAGAGCTCTTTATAGTCTTTCCGAATCTGCCTTTGATGCTGCTGTTGTCTTTGTTGTAGTTTATTAACACAGCTGTGACTTTTTTGATACTTAAGGGATTTGAAAAGTTTTCCAAAGCGTCAAATCGTTTTTCTTTCATTCTCTGACAGCTTTGGATATACAATGTTTCTGCATTTTTCCCGTCTCTCTCTCTCTCTCTCTCTCTGCTCACTTTCTTCTAATTTCCACAGGCCACAAGCGCGAGAGATAATCAAATGCCAAGTTCATCGTCGCCTTTGTAACACAATCGAAAGCATTATAAAATGCATATAGATTTTTAATGAAATCTGGAATCAGCCTAGTTTGGGTTCAAAATTTTTAACAGCTTTTGGATCTAAAAGATCCAAGATTTGAGAGACCTTTTGGACTCATATTCTACATAAACATAGACTAACAGTCTTAGTTAAACGTTTCGAAAGTTGATACGTTACGTACGCGACTTGACACATACTCCGATAATTTCTTCTTCAAGGTAGCTACAGTGTTCTGACCCTTTGATAAATGATCCCTACTTGCTCCTTTCAGCCATTTTCAAACCCCTATCTTTTCATTTTCGTACGACAATTTTCTTGATTCTAAAAGAGTTACATGTCATCCACAAGCTATTTTTCTTAAGCTTAACGAAGATTAGGAAATAAATTGACTTATAACGGACGAAACTGACCTTACTACGGAAGTAGTGACTATTTTATATTCGTTTTAAAGTGAACTTTATTTATCATTAAGGCCTAGTACGACTAAATACGTACTCGTAGACATGCCACTACATTACACAGTTTGTTTAGAGAAAAAAAAAAAAATAATAAACAAAAAAAATAAGAAATGAAACAGAAGCAAATATTGTGAATAAAGTAATATCGCACTATCCCACCCGTTCGAAATTAAATCTGCAGAGCTACGTGAACGTATTTAAGAGTAGTACGGGTGCTTGAGTTAGTTGTACCTTTTTATCCAATTGATACAATTTTATTTTGTTTCGTTATATTAGTTATATTGTGTGTGAATGTGCATTTTGTATAGTGTTTCTATAATTTTTCTAGTGCCGCATACGACAACGTAGCTAATAAATCACTACGCTTGCACTATATTTATACTTTTGTTGTTTTTGTTGCTATTTCTTATGTCGCATTGCTGATGTGTATGTAAATACTGATATTTGTATATATTACATGTTTCACTCTATTGCTACTGATACATTGTTTCATGTGTATGCAGTTATTCAACGTATGCAAGCGTGCGTACGTATATATTAAATATGCTTATATATATATACGCTTAAGCTTATAAATATGTCAGTCAGTATGTATATATGTATAGAGATGTATCTATATGTATAAATATATGTAAATCTATGCTCAGTTAAAATTGTGTATTTCTATAAATTTTATGCACCATTTGTATAAACTTTGATTTCGATATATGTATATATTAAATGTGTATATAAAAAAGAAAAAAAAAACAAAAAAGTAGCAACAAAAATAGCATCATATGTATGCATATGAACAAAATATATGCATATATAAGCATTGTGTTATATATGTATGCAGGGTCGGTCCAAACGAATGATGCAAACCTTTGGCAAATTTATAGGAGAACATAAAATAGTCACGCGCATTAGAGCCAATAGTATTCTAACTGTTGGATTTAAATTATGACTTTTGTTAGGGAATTAAGTTGTTTTTATTATACACGTAAATGTAAGTACACACACACACATATATATATATATATATATATATATATATATACACGCGCACTTCCAGATATATCCATATATCTGTCATGGCCTAAAGTGCACTTTAGAATCGTTTTGGCGCTTGCTATAGATTTTAAGTTATTTAACAATTAAGTTATGCTTTTTGGTTAATAATGAATGCATCAACAACAGCCAACGACGATAAAGATTATATCCTTAAATTGGTTCTATGCTCGTAATTTATATTAACGTTTTAATTCATTCCATACACAAATCCAATCCGTTAATAGCGCGAAATTAATTTCGAATAAACAAACGCTGCTTTAGTTTAATAAAGACTTGAGTTGAAAATATAAAAAATACAAAAACTATTGTTTTCGTGGCGTGGCCTAATAAAGACCTTATAGTAGTGCAGCAGATCCTTCCTTGTCCTTGTACAAGTATACGGTTTTCAAACTTCAGTCCTTGTATGGCAAGAAATACATAAAAGTCTTCCTATTATTTTTCCTTAAAATCAACGAAAGCATAACTTTAAACAAAGCATTATTCAGTCCTTGTATGGCAAGAAATACATAAAAGTCTTCCTATTATTTTTCCTTAAAATCAACGAAAGCATAACTTTAAACAAAGCATTACTAGCTCATCTCAAGTTTATAAAATTTTAAAGTCAAGTACGACAATGTAACCCTTAGAGTTTTACACAAGTTTGCAAAAGTATTTTAGATATTAATCGATCGCTAGGTCTTTCTGCTTGCTGTCTCCGGCTACTTAAAGAGAACGTAGACCACAGCCCCTAAGATTGTGGCATGTAAAGCGAGTATAGAAGGTATTTTTTCCGGGGTATTTATTCCTTTTCAGTGACAGAAGTAGCGGTTATCCGATATTAAATTCAAAACCCATGTATAGAACAGCACAGAACAATAAGAAATGTGTCTTCTTTCCAACGAAAAGTTTTTGTTATGAAAGAAGTTTGATACGGCTTAAGACTATCGAACGACACGTGGACACGTGTTCGAAGTGTTGAAGGACGCAGACAAGGGCTTAAGTTATTTTGAAGCGGTGCCAAACATACTTTACTGCAACCGATATCCGTACCATTCACACCATGAAGGCCCTCGTTCGCATATTGCAAACGGCTTAAGAGTTGACGAAAGTGTATCCAGAACTCTCGCTACCTTTGAGCTCAATGTGGACTGTGTTGCTCTTACGCTAAAAAGCTGTTTTCAGGGCAAACGTTCTGCGGAGATAAAAAAATATATGTCCACCAATTATATCCTTCCCAGCTCTCTTTCCGACTCGTTCTGGAGTATACCATACAAGACCCTACCGCGACTCGTTAGTGCTTGATGTCTTTATTTCAAGTCGAACGTTCACAAATATTAGCCCCTTCCTTTACCCCGATGTTTTTATAGTATCGCCTGACCACCACCGTCCCCGCCCGTATAGGGGACATCCCCTGGTTGGTCATAGAAAAAAAAATAAATAAATAGAAATAATTCTATATATATCACCCTATTATCGTCTTTTTACGTAAACTTTCAATGAGGAAAATTAATAAAGAGGCGAGACGCGTTTGAAACTTGCGAGGAGTTCTTCGTACTACATTATGCAGAAACAAGTTCTTTCCTAGAGAAGCAGTTATCTAGCAATAAGAAGAATGGACATTACAATCGCCCTATTGGCGACATTAAATAAATAACTACTATGCAGATTAACCCTATTTCGACCACGTATCCATAACTCGCATTTTGAACTGCGCATTTAAATTGTATTTAAATGTATGTAAATTTCTTGTTGCATGTCCAAAATATTTATACCCTGAGTATAAAATTTTTTTTTTTTTTTGTTTATATGTATATGTATTGAATATAAAAAAGAATTTAAACTATAAACAAAGCTGCTTGTCACTAACAGTCTGTTTGTGATAAAAGCTATCGCCCTCGAGCGGAGGCATAATTAACAAATTAAGGAACACCATCATCAATTAAGGAATACCTGGTCATATCGATTTATTGACAAATGAGCAAGTTGATTGAGAGACGAAGTCCGTTACGTCTGCACGTCGAATCATTGCCGATATCATGGAACGTTGGTCCTTCAAAGATCCAAAAATTAAAGGAAAAAAGATGTGGAATTCTGTCATCAGCGCTACTTCTGTTTTAACTCTTGTCAACTTCATTCCTTATAGCCATAAATATTGACAAAATCAGGATCAAATAATTTGCGCGAATTGGCCTTTCACATACATTTGCAACACACTAACGGATCCTAAAGAAGAGGTGCAATTGTGGACAAATTTTTACACCAAAGCACTTTCTTTGTGCTTCTGTAAACTTTTCCCTTTTTCCCTTTTATTAAAAGAATCGCCTTCGGAACAATCCTTATCCTATGGACGCTCTGAAATCAGCTACAGAACGTAATGTCAACTATTAACCTCAACAACTTATTTTCTTTTCTAAAGTGCAACGGATAGCCTACGTTACTAGTGCTAGTGAAGGATTTATGTCGTTAGTCTAAACAATTTATAATATATACACTATATAATATAATATAATATATATACTATATATACTATATATACTATAATAATAGGTTATAAACAAAAGCAACAACATTTTATTCGTATGATTCTCGTAAGTGAGAATGAGAGTCACGTCGTGGTATAATTCGTTATAAAAACACGTAATACGAGTCGGATTAATGTATTCTTTCAGAGCATGAATCCATAATTGCTTGCCCATCAGCATTGAAATAAAACGATCAACGCTCTACTTACAAATTCGCTCGTAATAATGAAGAGATTACGAATATAACAACAGGTGTTAGTAGACTTGTAGCAAAAGTCATTGAGCGACTCCTAAACTTTATACGAAAATACGATCAAAATAATTGTAGCAAACGAGCAGCAAACGACTCACTAACATTATCTATCATTTAGAAGCTATTCCAAGATTCGTACTTTTCTTACTTGCTTTCCTTTCAATTCATTGCTTTGTGCGTTGTTTTCTTCAAATCGTAAACATATCTCTCATATTTTATTGTGAATTTATTTGTTTTACGTTCCAACTTGTGTATGTTAAATAATAATTTTATTAATTTTTTCACCCTTTTTCGTTTCCTTTTTCTTTCTTATTCTTTTTTTGTTTTTTCATTTCTTGAAAAAATAAATTCTTTATTATTAAATATATTCTGAGGCATTTGCACAATTTTTACATTCATTTACATTTTTTGCATATTTTTACCACATAGAACTAACTTTCTTAAGAACAGCGAAGCGATATGAAACACTTAACAAGTTAACAAACAAACAAACAAAGCAAGGCAGGCCCGGCATTCATTTCTTCTATGATTATGAAGTAAAATATAGGTTTGCATGATTATAACGATTGCGTGCAAACATAATTTAAGGGAAAATAAATGAAGTTTTTACACTTTCCACCCAATAACAAAAAGGTGTACTACTACTAACTACATCGTGACGTATTACAGAGTAAACTATAGTTGTTATGACGATATTGCCATCCGTTTCCATTGGGTGGAAGATGGGAAAGAGGGATAGACAGAAAAATGAAGCTCTTCTTCTCATAATTTTACTTCTCCATAAACTAAGAAAAAAAAAAAAAAGGAAAAAAGAAGAATCACTTTCATTTAACGACATCATCTCGAATTTCGGTGTTTATTATATCGTATACACGTATCGTTAGACTAAGTGAAATACGCCAAAATGCGCGTTAGCGGACGTAGATAGATGTTTTTCGTAAACTTGAGATTTGGCAAACCTTTGTTCGGTGTCCTTTTGTCCGTCCGTGCGTCTGTTAGCTGCTGAAGCGCTTTGAGTGGCAAAAATTTTGATGTGGAACTAAAGCATAGCACTTACACTTGTTTTTTTGCGTACACAAGCACCTCACGTATAACTTGAAAGAGGTCATAACTAAAAGCGAACAATTTCAGCAAATTGTTATGATATCATAACTGACAACTAAATGATTACTATTTCGGTGCAAATCCTCGGTATACCTATCTAAAGTAAAGTAATAAACTCGGATCAATAATTCGACTAATTAACCCGCTCATAACTAACCATTTCACAATTCTAATGATGAATGCTAAAGATTCGCTTAAAACGTGCAATATTTTTTTATTTGGTTTATATATCGACGGCTAACTTGCAACGCTAGTTATAACTTGAATTCACTTAAAATGATGTGCCTTGTGCTTCATTGAATTCATTGAAAACGATTGTGAATGAAGAGGACATAAAGAAGAAGGAGTAGAGAGAAGATGAAATAAATGAATAAATTGAGTAAATGAATAAATTAAAGTTCATCCGTAACCGAAAAACTGAATTATGTAATTTGTAAAACGCTTTGCAGCTGTCAACCTGTAAAATTTCCTTTGCAGCGATGATTGCAAACGTTATTGTCGTGTCGTTGCTATATTCGCCTGAACCCTTATCGAAATCAAAAGCAAAATAAGAAGATAAACAAACCAGTGAAAAAGTTGTGGTTTTTTTTTTTCAATAAAACCAAAACTTATTATAACATATTAGCTGTTTAACTAACTGCTCACTCACTCGCTGGCTGCTTGCATCTGGTTGGCTGTTTGGTTGGTTGGTTGTTTGGTTGGTTGACTGGTCGTTTGTTGTGTTTGTCGTTAACTTGGTTTTTTGTTATCATTATTATTATTGTTGTTGTTGTTGTTGTTCTTGCGTTTATGTGTCATTCCATTTCATGAGCTTACTACTACTGCTACCATGCCATGTCATGTCATTTGTTTTATTTTATTTGAAAAATTTGTGCAAAAATGGCGTTTTTTGCCAATTAACTTGAAGAATGTCTTGTTGCATAAATTTAGCTTAATTGGGTGCCACTTGTTTCCGTCGACTCTATATAAATATTTAGATATATGCAACAATGTATGTACGTACGTGCATGTATAGGAAGCGTCTGCGTAACATCAATGCTGTGTTATCGTTGCCTTTACAGTCAGTCGTTCGTTTTAAGTTTTATTCACTTATGCTATTGCTGTGTCAATGCATTATCTTTATTATTTAATGTTAATGCTTTTAAATAATAATGCATTATATGTACATGTATTCAGCTAACATCGAATCTTAAATTCTCTACATGGAGTTGTGCATATTTGAAAGCCAGAACACACCGAGACTAATTTGATTTAACCGCTTGAAGCGATTAATCCTAAACAATTTAAACTCTATTAAGGTAGAAACTATATTGACTTTATTCGATACGACATTGTGATGAGATTAGAATGCTTTTCAATAAATAGCGAAAAATCTTCTTTGTCTAAACCTTCTTGACTAACGATCTTTAATGGACAAAGTGAATCAAATGTTTTTCATGAGATTAGAATGCTTTTCAATAAATAGCAAAAAATCTTCTTTGTCTTTGACTAATGATCTTTAATGGGCAAAGTGAATTAAATGTTTTTCAACAAGCATCCTTGGAACGGCAAGTCTTAGTAACCAACTTATTATGTCGAATAGATAAATAGCGGTATTAAGCACTGTAAGGTGCTTAAGATGATAAGGAAGTGAGAAGGTGAGGAGACCTCTCAACAATTGCTGATGGATTAGCAAAAAACACGTGCCCCGAACAAGATCAAGTTTAATGCTTTGAACATCTTCTTGGCTTTCGAGATGTGAAAAGAACCTTTTCGTTTCGGTTTTTCATACGCACTCGCGGACTCAATTAGCGGATTTTGAAGTCTAACCCGACAATAGAGAAAGAAGAAGACTAAGGTTGGTTTTCTAGATAGAATTTAGAAGTTCAGAATTGTAATTTTAGCAATGGGACGGACATACAAACGGATGCGAATAAATTAACTTAGATTA
>CCAG010013076.1:0-32937 GCA_001077435.1 Glossina morsitans morsitans | reverse complement strand
CAAACAAAGCAAATTACTTCAAAAACATTTTAATCATTGAAAAAGAAAAACAATATACAATAATAAACAATAATAAATTAACAGTAATTCGACAAAATATCTAATTAATGATTATGTTAAATAATAAGAATTATAAAATTAATACTAATTAAGTTATTGACATAATAACTAATTTAATTGACAATAAAATTTAATTCACCTATTAATAAATTCGCCAAATGTACATTCTTGTTTTTTTAAAAAAAAGAATTTATAATTATTTTTTTTTTTTTTGTTTTTTTATGCAAAACTAAACAATTAAGAGCTTCTGAAATGATGAAGTCGGTTTTCTGGCAGCCATATCGATGTCTTTGTTATATGAAATGCATGTCTATAAGTTCGAGTTGGCAGTTGGCATAGATTTCTAATCTGCTTTTTCTCCGAGCTTTACAAATGCGATACCGAAGGAGACGACTATATTGTTTTAGCGATTCAGTTTGCGATATCTGAACATATTCCTATCATAAACACTTTGTTTCAAATTGACGCCAGGAAAACTGTTAACACTACCGTTTGTGATGTGACCAATGATTTCAAAGGACTTGAACATGCGTTGCAGCCTATTGAGCGGCTTTATTTTGAAATGCGATAGGAGATACAGAAGACTTTAGGATTTGTCGTTGGTCTTTAGGGCTTTGACTCGTTCTGGAAAAATCACAAAATCTGTGCATTTCTTAAGGTCTGTTGCGCAGATCCACCGCAGTCGTACAGGAATTTGTGGTATTCGCGGGCCCTGTCTCAACAGTTTAAAACGTATCCATAACATTTTTAACAAATTTTACAATTCCTATTTTTTTATTTTTATTATTAATTGATATGAATTAATTTGAAAGTCTTTTTAAAGCAAAAATTTTCTATTCGCAATTAAAAAAGATTTTTATTCAAAAATTGTAAACGTCAAATTTTTTCCTTTTTTTTTTCTCCAATTTTAATGACTGATCACCACTGACTCAAAACAGAACTGCCTCGATTGACAAAAAAAAATCCAAACACAAAAAAAACAATCGCCTACTCATTTTCCTACATATTTTAGATTGCAAAAGATCCGCCCACCATACAGAAAAGTGAAGGTCAATATACTTATAAATTACTTATTTACTTTCTTCTATTTTAGTTCAGATTAAAAAGGAACGATGCGCCGCCGCTCATCGTCTCATGATAATGTAACATTCGCCGTATGCCAAAGGTAAGTTTTTGTTTATCCTTAGTTATTATAATATATTCTTTTTTATTTCTTTTTATTTCATTTTAGATTTAAAAAACCATTGTCATACACCTGCACTATTGCTTCAGCGGAATCCGATACTTCCCTAAGCCAAACGGTAAGTTTGTAATCATCTGTATTTTTCATATCAACACACCGGCAAAGCGATCCTGATGTATTTATATGTATTTATGTATTTATGTATTATGTAGGTATATTATGTACAAACGGGGTTTATATTTATTTATTATTATTATTGTAAATGTTAAGTTTAAGTTTATAACGGCGTTGGCCTTCAGGGGAGCCAGCCGTTTAAAACAATTGCCAATGCGCCTACTACGGCACCTCAAGGGTGGTGTGGAATACCGTGCCAGGTAATATAGTAATATATCGGTGGCAATGGAAATAAAATCCTTAGCGAAATTTACAGTAGAGATGACATTTTTGTACGTTCAACCGACGTGGATCGCACCCGTTATTGTCCAGAATAGGTGGCGAAGGTAAAATTTCTGTGGCTTCATGGCAACTAAGGGAGATTTAAAATAAAGGCTCGCCTGCAGCCGAATGTAATTTGATTTAAGCATCATAATATCAATCACTCTCCGCAGTCACCAATTCGCCAAAACAAATTCTTGCGCGAGTTTCATATTTTCCACAACTAATAAGAAAAGCAAATTTTTGGTTTCGATCTGAATTACTAAAAAAAAAAATTTATTAATTTTGCATTTCTTTTGTGCAGTTCAGACATTTTTTAAAATTTGATAAATGTGTGCATTAATAAAATATCACACAACTAATATGTTACAAAAAAATTAATTAGGAAAATGAGAATTATTTTGCGAATAATACTTCACGGTGAATCAAATAAATGTAAAATTTCAAATACGCATAAAAAAATGTACACTTCAAATGTGTAGAATTAATTTTGCTCGTCGATTTGAATTAAATAAAAAAAATTTCAGGAGAAAAAATACTATTAAATCTTAAAACTAATTATACGTATTTATAGGAATTGTTAAGAAATTGCCAGAATGTATTTTTGTAGAATGAAAGACGATTAACGAGGTGTAATTAACTCAAACATAGCGTATTTCCAAGTCCAAGATCGGGCCAAGTTTTCAAAACGCGTACGATCATGTTCGTACATGTAGCCCAACTCGGGTTCCATACAAACCTGTCAATAATTTTTATGTAAAAGTAAGCTCTTTTATATGTTCACATCATAATCGTAACTAACCTCGGTATATGGATCGGTTAGCAAACTTTGCACAGAGAGTAGAACTTTTGAGACATTTAGAGCTAAAGACCAATTATGTTGAAATATATCAATGCCTACATCTCCATGGCGTGATACATTTGGATGCAAAATTTTAGTTAAAAAACGTACAGTCGGTGGAATCATGGGATACCTAAAAAGAAAGAGTAACAGCGAATTTTTTATTTCTTCTTCGTAAATTTAAAGGACTACGCGCTTACCGTTCAGGAAAGAATATAAATAAAAAGAATTTGCCACCTTCATATGGGCTGCCAGCAGGCCCCAAAATGCTAGCTTGCCAGTATGTGTTTTGCTTATCCATTGCTTTCGCATCTATACCTTCAGTAGCGTAACTATTCACTAAACGATAATCGTTTCTAAGAAAATTCATACGAATAGCGTTTTGACGTGCTCGAGCAGGGGACTTAAGGGCCATTTGCAACAGGCATGTGTGACAGAAGCAAGACGACATTAAAGCTCCATACAGTTTAAGCCAATCACTTACATCCACCAGGCTTTGGAAGAGAGGCCAACGTTCTTTTAAATACTTTCGCCACATTTGTTGCGACGTGTTACGGGCTATAATATTTTGCCACTGTTTGCACACCTCGCTAGCTTTCCACAAGGACATATCATCCAAGTACGAGAATATTATAATCATCATTTCTACAGGCAAAGCCAATACATTGTTAGGTGCAAGCAGAGCACCGACTGCCATCTCGGTGGCATTAACGCGGGCTTCACTTAATAAATCTACCATCTGATGTAAAGATTTAGGTGCTGCTGGTCTGGGTCTCTCCAAAGGCAAAACTTCATTAGGCATACGTTCTATCCGTTCTATCCGCAAACCAATGTCAGGTGCCGGCATTTCAATGATATCATTATCCATTTCTAGCTCCACATCATCCACCACGTCTTCTTCATCGTCTTCATCGTGTTCGACAACAACCACGTCCTCTTCGACCTCATCTTCATCTTCATTTTCTTCTTCTGTTTTATCCTTAAACGGAGGCTCGTCATTGCCAGAGTCTTCATCATCAGAGATAGTAGTTACTAATTCAACGGGTTCGGTATTGTATAAAAAAGCGTGACAAGTACTGCATAGAGGCTCTCCAAAATTAGGGCCGTAATAGCCATTGCATACCCAGCATGTGCTACTGTTCTGCAAAATATAAAATGATCGTAAGCTTATTTTTTTTAATACCTATTAAAGAGACTTACGGGAAAATTAAAGTGTTCTTCATCATGCTGATGTTCCATCTCGTCTTCTATCCCATCCATTTCTTCGTCCTCACTTATATCGCGAGATTCCTGTTGCCGATGTTGCTGCAAATGATCAGGAACACAAAATGCCATCTTTTGTCACAAAAAAATTTACTCCTTACTCGATAATTTGAAGAAAAATGTCAACTGTAAATAAAAACAGCTGGTTAATGTTCACAATTATTTTTTTTCGTTCATTTCCTTTTATTTCATACAAAACACATAAAACACATCTGTAATTATACAATTGAAACATCTGATCTTTGCCCATATGTTTAAGCAAACAAAATGTTGTTATTCAAAGTGAAGTAAATTCAAAGCATTTCAAAACATAACATACAAAACAAAACATACAAACATAAAAAGCACTGAGTTAGTTGGATTAAAAGTCGTAAGTGTTGTCTGTGATAAAACTTACCTCAAAACTTACCTCAATAAAATATATGAACTTTACAAATATTGTTGGCTAGTTTTTCCTTTGTTTTTCATTCAAAAATGTCGCGAGTTTATCCACGCAAGCCGATACATAATCTAACACCTCCAACGGCCACAAAGTCACCGGCGGGAGAAGCTTCGAGTGACTCAGATGGGTTAGATGGTGAACATTGCTATGATGACAGTCTTGTACGATCACACCCGAAGTCTGAGAATGACAAGGTACCGAGGAAAGAAAGCAACATAGTGTCTGAAAATAAAGCCAAACTCCAAAAAGAAAGCAAAACATACAGTGCACCAATTGGCCCTAGTCTAA
The DNA here is from genome assembly GCA_001077435.1 of Glossina morsitans morsitans. Lineage (NCBI taxonomy): Eukaryota > Metazoa > Arthropoda > Insecta > Diptera > Glossinidae > Glossina > Glossina morsitans. Next base: position 28,425 of record CCAG010013076.1, on the reverse strand, counting down.
GCGTAGTTGTATGTGTAATGGCATTCGTTGCTGGGTATGCCATTACTGCTGTGTGCGTTTCGTGGTGTAAGACCACAGTCCTTGATCGGAAAAACTGTTCTTACCAAGACCTAGAAAAGCAGTATACAGGCTTAGACCCCTATGTGTGGGTTAATTTACAATCTGGAATTGAAAACATATTGAATAAAGCTACGACCAAATCGGCCAACTATTTATTTATTTACGATAATGGAGATGTGCAATCCATAGTCAAGAATATGGCCACACACGCTGCTAAGTGTTTTAATAATAGCCAACCGCTTGCTGAAATGGGTAAAGATGATTTCAATTCTAAGGAAGTAATTACAGATTTTGGGAAAATCATCGAACGGTTTAAATTGATAATTAAAAGCAGTAATGTAGTGTTAATAGTTAATCTTAATGAAGTGCCGGGAGAAACTGCCGAAGCTCTCCATGCTATTTGTGATACAGAAAATCCTATTCGTGAAGATTTAGTGGTATTTTTAACATTAAGGATGCCTACGATTGAAAACGAGAAGGTTCAAGAAAAGGTCGAAGAAGAGTTGGAAAAAATGTGGGGTTCTAAATTAACGCATTACAAATTAGGTGCTCTGATCACACGTGTTGCCGATACCATTATAAATCTGCAGCAAAAATGACAAAAATGATTATTTTTAAGAAGAATTTTTTAGAAATCAATAAACATACGAGAAAAACTCTTAGCGCTACCAAATTATGGTGACATTCTTGTCTAATATGACTATATACATTTATTGGGGTGTTTAAGAAACAAATATTTATTTTAAATATTCCAAAGAGCCCCCTAATGAACTGATGTACCGTTTGTTTAGTGAGGTTAATGAGAATAATGGATAGTCAGACATTGCAATACTTTAATACAAAGTGATTAAATTCGATGCACGCATTTATTATTTTTAACGACTAATTCGTCGCAATTTAAAAGCCTCGAATGAACGTGGTTCACTCAAAACATATAGAATGTATTAAAAGCATTAGAACACTGTGAAAAAGCGAATAAAATATTAAATGTTTTCCATAAAAAAAAAATGGAATGGAAAATCAGACAGGGTTGAAATCAAATCAGATTTAAATGAAAATTTGATATATTTCAGCGATGAAAACCGACATACAGACACAAAAAAACATGTTAAAGGCATTCGAAAAATTAATAGAAAAGTTGCTACAATCGAACAAGGCTATAAGTATACTATCTCGAAAATTTTGTCAGGACTTGAATTCTAAAGGAAGAGTTTAACCACTAAGATGAGCACTGCTGTATTAACAATCTCGACTATTCTGATGGGCCTGAAGAAATACTAGGTTGGAGTGAAGAATGTGGCATATCACTAAACGTTGCACCATGGGATAGTATGTCTATCCGGTCAAGGAAATCATTAAAATATTCAAGGAAGTTTTCTTCTTGCATTTTGCATAATATCGGGAGCATATGTATGGAAAAAATATCAAAAGTCAAATGATGGCAGCCATAAAGAAAAATATTGATTTCTTTCAAAAAGAGAATAATTGTGCAGTAGAGAATAATTTCTGCTATTAAGTCGAAAAAACATACAAAAACATCGAAATTAAAAATGTCAGTTGAGTATGGCTGGAAAAAAGAACGAAATCTAATTTTAAACACAAAAATAAATGACAATAATTTTATATGTAATCGCCTGCAAAATTTCTGGGAAACAAACATAAATAAAATGGGAGTAAAAAATTATGGTAAAATGAGACCCCATATGTTCTTAAATTTATAACTGTATTATTTATTAGTTTCGCTAACAAACCTAAGATCATATCATTCTTAAGCTAAACCGAGACTTTCCACAATATCCGATATTGTGAAAATGTGATTTTCCTCTAACATGATCTTGACAGTATCGTGGCCGATCAAAGATGATCGCCCAGAGCGTGGTTTATCGGCAAGGTCGAAATCATCTATTTGAAATATTTCGAACCATCTGCGGCTTGCTCTATCGAAAACTTTACTTTCACCAAACACGTACAAAATACAGTGGCATAAATGAACTTTATCAGTAGCCATGGATACACTATCCCTTCACACTTAAGGTTAACGAGAATTAACTTTGTTTTAGTTAATTTGCTACTTTAGCATGTTTGCATTAAGCGATAAAAATAGATAGCCGAACGTGTACCAAGCAACCATGCGTTTAAATGTCGAAAATTGTTGTCATAGAAACGGACAGAACTTTTTGGTAGATCTTACATTTATTTATATTTAGTGCATTTGCCAAATGCAATATTAAACACAATATTAACAATATTAAATGATTTATTAGAAATTATTGTTAAATTGTCCCGTACTTATAAATGGTAAATTTGTTCGGCTTAATTCACTGCATTTAAAAAAGAAAAAGATTACAATGTTACGTTGCGTCTGTGTAAGCAACCAGCACAAACCTAGAAGAATTTTAAATTTACAGACTGTTAAGTTTGAAATATTTTTTATTTTTAAAACACCTTTCTTAAGAATATACAAAGCAAAATTTATTTTAGCAAGCATTTTGATAAAATTTACTTTCTTGTCATTTGTTATGGATGGAGAAGGCTTTTTGGCTTTGCAAAGATTCAGTAACTTTTGTCATAAGTATTTTAAAGTATTTTACTTCTATAAAGAACAATTAGCCAAGAACGTATTGCATTGTTACTTAATGCGAACACTAAGAACATTTTAAAACGGATAATATTTGTATTTGTAAAATATATAGAAAGGGTAAAGAAATGGATTTGAATGTCACTGTCATTGCGTGAGCGGAGGATTTTTAGCGGTATGCCTGCGAATTTCATACTTAAGTCTATTCTAGCCGAAAATGAATACTATTTATTTATTTATACGAAGCTGTTTATTGCGTATAGATTGCAAACAAATTCCCGAGTAGGAAATAGATAATAGAAGATATAATATAAGCTCAGCACTAGCATAGCGTGGAAATCTGATAACAAGAGAATTTAGAAAGAGAAAAAACTATTACTGAATTACAATTTACAGTATATAACTTAGCAAGTTGCAAGAAGTTGCAAGTACGAAATAAGAGTTCCGAATTGACTCCACATCCACAAAGAGTATGGAGAAGAAAAAAAAATGCAACAATAAAATATACAGTATTATAAGTAGTAACTGATTAGAAACAGTAGCATTCGAAAAAGTAACATTAAGTTGGCTTAAGAACTAAGCCAGCACTAGACTAGATTTATGCCAATGTTAGCAAAAGAGTCATTAAGTACATAGACATAAAAATTACATAGAATGTCATTACTCTTACAAAATCCATAATTTTTCAAGACTTTCTACATAGCCTATGAGTCAATAAAACAGTCAGAAAACAAAGTAGCGAAGAAGAATTAATATTTTTGTTCTGTTACGGTAACGACAGTTGTCATTGGAAGCGCATGGTTGATAAATAGAGTATATCAGATCTCTAAGGATATAGCAAGCCAAACACCACTTGAATTTGTCCAAGTATCAACACCATTAAGAATTTTCCTTCTAACTACCAAAGGTATACAAAGATTCAAGAAAAGCACTAAGAAGAGACCACTTTATGTCAACATTCCAAAAATGATTTCATAGCCATAATTCAGCAAAAGACCTAAATAAAATCAGATGAGTAAACTAAACAAACACACGCGAATCTTGTATGTAACTTTGGCTTAAAAATGACTAATTGCTTTTCGCGACCGTGGCTTGAAGAATGGCTACCACAGACTTTAGATAGGCGTTGTGGAAGCGTATAGACGGATATGCCTTGGCCTTGTAACAAATGTGTATATATACTCACGTTTTCTTACAATTGTTTACTGTTAATTGTTTATTGTTATGTATAGTAATAGTTTCCACGAAAAACGATCTCAGTTTCCATACTTTCCATTAAACATGATTGCAGTTTCCACAAAAAACGAACACTGTTTCCACAGTTCCCACGACAATTTATGTTTGTTTGGAAAAATACTACGCTAACTAAACAAATAAATAAGTTACAACATAATTAATTCGTATATTATACGGGTTACAAGGGAAACTTAAATGTGTATAACTAAATTGAATTGAAAAGTTGTAAGAAGAGTTCGGAAAAAATTAAGTAAATTATAACCATAAAATACTCTACACAACCCTACAGTTATACCTATGATTGATGATACGATGATATGATATAATTCGTTATATGGGAAGCGGTCGAAGAAGTAGTTCGATCCGTAACATTTTCAACAGCGTTTCTTCTTAGGCCAAAACAGGTCAGTATACCAACTTTCATCGCAATATCTTAAAAACTACGGTCTAAAGGTGCAACCAAAGAGATCAATACTGGCGACTGCGCTCCACCTAACGATTGCGTTGGACCCAGCTGCAGTGCTGCACCTAGCTACTACGATGCACCTAATAAACTCTTGCACCACATGTATTGCAGGATATAACAAAGAAATGCTAAACAACCAATAGTGAAATTTATTATGAAGGAGTACTCACTTTCAACTCCTAATTTCCAAAATTGTATTAGTTACACTACTTAACACTGAATTAATTAATTATTTTGGTAATTTTATTGATCAGCGGTCGTAAAATTAGTGCTTGTGTTTTGATTGTCCAAGTTTGAGTCCGTCCGGAACAAGCTCCTTAAGATAATAGTGTTCTCTTGCATCATTATCTTATATAATTCTCGTTTCAAAAGGATACCCTAGCCATACCGCTAACCAATGGTTGGGAGTTAGGTAATGTCCGGAACGGCGTCCGTAATAATGCGGTTCACACCATTACCCGATAAGTTCTCGGTCAAAAAGGATACCCTAGCTTTGTAGCTAACTGATTGTTAGTGATTAGGTATTGTCCGTCCGGGCCGGGATCTTTAAAATAGCAGCGTGCTCTTGCATCATTATTTTATAGACCCACGGTGCAAAAGCCTTGCAAAGTGTAGTAGTCCGCTACTTTGTCTATCCAGAACGTGGCCCTGCTCTTGCATCGTTACCTTATTGACTCTCCCCTAAACCACTAAAATAATAATTTGCAGATTATATGCGACAATTTCATTTTCGCAATTAGTTTACGAGAGAGTCGTAATTCTCCGCTTAAAAACGAGGCTGCCCGCTATATACGTGTTGGTTTTCCTTTACCCACGAAGTATCTTCGCAAATACCGTCATTCTGTATTTTTCTTAAATTCCGTCAATCTATACGTAATTTTGCACGAAAACACGAAGCTTCCTTTAATTTACACAATAAATTTCTTAGAACGGACCACTAGACAGCCCTGAGCGGAATCCCAGCTATAAATATCCCTCACATTATTGTCGCCATTGGCCAATACAAAACCATCTCTAAATTACGTTTGTACATAAATTATTTACGAAATTTGTGAACATCATAATATTTGCATTAATCTAATGGATAAGCGTCGTTATGTAAATGAAGGTACATCATGTTGTGCACACTTCCCATTGTCATCTTTCGTATAGCAATTTGACAATTGCAAATTGTCAAAACTCTTATTGGCTTAGTCCATCCTGACAATTCAAAAAAAAAAAACTGCTTTCTTTCATCCAACCAGTGCAATATTGAAAATAATTATTAATTTAAATCAGAAATTTGTCATAAACGAATACAATAGGCATTATGACTGGTGTTCACATTGCGTCTGTTTTACAATAGCAGCGAATTTTCTGTGGTTGATCTGCTGAATACAAGAAGAAGAAGAAGAAAATTATGAGTAGCCCTGTATAAAAGTATAAGCAAAAAGTACTTAGACGCACTGCTGTTATTCTTTAACGTGAAAGTGTGCTACGGCGTAGAAGGTATTTCCATTTTCTTACAAATTCGCGTTTAAAACTTAGGATGAAACAGAAAAAAAAATTAGGTAGGCTTTTGTGGTGTAAAATATATGAAAAATAATTTATTTTTCCCCTACTATGCAGGAGTTGGCTTAAGCTATGAAGAACGCCAAGTTATTGTGATTGGCGAAATCATTCAAGAGCTGCTGAAAGCACATGAGGAGAAGAAGGATGTTAATATAAATCGCATGAAATCACGTATTTCATCTAAATACGGCTTAGAAAGTTCGCCACGTTTGGTAGATATTATTGCCGCCGTACCTCAAGATGCAAGAAAGATACTGCTGCCCCAATTAAAAGCTAAGCCTATTCGCACGGCGAGCGGAGTTAGTAGATCAATGGTATAATATTTAATTCTAATTTTTAATATACTTTCCTACCATGCTTAGATTGCTGTGGTTGCTGTTATGTGTAAGCCACATCGATGCCCTCACATAAACATGACTGGGAACATTTGCGTCTATTGCCCTGGCGGTCCGGATAGTGATTTTGAATATTCGACTCAGTCGTATACGGGCTATGAACCAACTTCCATGCGTGCTATAAGAGCTCGTTATAATCCTTTTCTACAAACTAAACATCGCGTAGAACAACTTAAGCAATTAGGACACTCGGTCGACAAAGTTGAATTTATTGTTATGGGCGGTACATTTATGTGCTTGCCAGAGGAATATCGCGATTATTTTATAAGAAATCTACATGATGCGTTGTCTGGCCATACGAGTGCCAATGTGGCTGAAGCTGTTAGGTATTCCGAGAAATCGCGTACCAAATGTATTGGCATTACAATTGAAACTCGACCAGACTATTGTTTAAAGCGTCATATATCTGACATGCTGTCTTACGGCTGTACTCGTTTGGAAATTGGAGTGCAATCGGTTTATGAGGATGTAGCTCGAGATACGAATCGAGGCCACACTGTAAGGGCAGTTTGCGAAAGTTTTCAGCTAGGCAAAGACTCGGGGTATAAAATTGTAGCTCATATGATGCCTGATTTGCCAAATGTCGATTTCGAAAGAGATATCGACCAGTTTGTCGTAAGTTACATATATATACATACATAGCAATAACAAAACCAAAGTATATGAAAGTTACGGTAAATTTTAGGAGTACTTTGAAAATCCTGCCTTTCGTTCGGACGGATTAAAAATTTATCCTACTTTGGTGATACGTGGTACAGGACTTTATGAACTGTGGAAAACTGGACGTTATAAATCATACCCACCCTCTATGTTAGTGGATTTGGTAGCTAAGATTTTAGCATTAGTACCACCATGGACTAGGGTTTATCGTGTGCAACGTGACATACCAATGCCACTCGTGAGGTTGGGAATATCTTTCATTAGTCTTTACTTTTACATATTAAATCCATATCGATTTTCTCGCGCAGTTCGGGTGTTGAACATGGTAACTTACGCGAACTATCTCTGGCCCGGATGAAAGATCTCGGCACAGAATGCCGTGATGTTCGCACCCGCGAAGTAGGTATACAGGAAATCCACAATAAGATACGACCTTATGAAATCGAGCTCATACGTCGTGATTACGTAGCTAACGGTGGCTGGGAAACCTTCCTATCTTACGAAGATCCTACTCAAGATATTCTTGTGGGCCTGTTACGATTACGCAAATGTTCTCCGGAAACTTTTCGTCCGGAATTGAAGAAAGAACAATGCTCCATAGTGAGAGAACTTCATGTTTACGGCTCCGTGGTTCCGGTTAGTGCCAGAGATCCGACTAAATTTCAGCATCAAGGTTTTGGCATGCTTTTAATGGAGGAAGCTGAACGAGTTGCACGCGAAGAGCATGGAAGTACCAAGTTGGCTGTTATCTCTGGTGTTGGCACCCGTAATTATTATCGAAAATTAGGCTATGAATTAGATGGCCCCTACATGTCAAAGCAATTATGAAGCATTATACATCTCCCGCTTTTGTGTGTATTTAGATTTAACTAAAAATATATTAAAAATATTACTTAGAAATCAAATGACATTAAAATACGAAAATTAATAACAAAGGAGGGAGGAACGTAGGATTTCTCTATAGCAATTGTACGCGAGAAGTCTTAAGTCACACTATGGCTTCTGCTGATCCAAAGATTATAAATATAAACCATCCTATGAGATTTATTCCAGCGGCAGCACTAAACACCATCGGCCAACTTTGTGTTACCTCCAGTATATGGCCTGCCAAGTAAACACCTAAAAAACCGGGCACCGCTCCCACAGTGTTCATTAAACCGAATACACTTCCTGAATGTGAAGGAGCCAAATCTTGCGGATTAACTGTAACTGCATTATTATGGAAGCCCGTGCCTCCTGTACAAGCAGAAAGAAAAGAACACATCACATGGAACGTATTACAATTTCAAAAAGCAACAGCGAACTAAGCTCCATTGTATTTATGTCATATAAAGATTTTAGGATGAAGCTTCGTTGTTATTAGTTCGCCGCAGCATGTAGTATCTTTCAAAAAATTTACCTATGATGACAGTCATGCAAATTAACGCCGTATAAAAATCTGAAGTTCTGCTCATAGTAAATAAGGCTAAATTTTGGGCAGCAAAACAACAGCTTTGTATAATTTTACGTACTGTCGACGTGGACCAATCACGAGCCAATAAACGGCCAGTCAAGTATTTGGCAAAGAAGGTACTCGGTGGTAAAGATAACCAAGGAATCATGTTCACCACCCATCCTTTAGCATGCGGAAACCCATCATGAAAATAAGTGGGCAGCCAAGAGAGCAAAACAAAAAAACAATTCATTTCGCAGGCATGCGTGAGAACACAAGCCCAAAACGATAAACGGCTAAAATAACGTAACCACGGAACATTGTCAAAGCTGGATTTGTTATTAACGCACAAGCGTGACACATTTATAATGCGATTACGTTCGCCAGCCATCGCATAATAGCGTAGAATCAAAGCCCACGCTATTCCCATAAAGCCTATAACGCGAAACACGTAAGACCAACCAAAATAATCCAATACGAATGAGCCTAAAATGCCTGTTAGTAAAGTACCCATCGCTGAGCCAGATGTTAATAAACCGAAAAAACTTGTGCGTTCTGTTGAGCAAAGATTCTATAAATGAAAAATTCTTATTGTGCAAGCAAATTGTTTTTGTTTCTTTTACAAATCACTTACCTGGCTAGTTAAGCTAATCATGCTGGGAAAATGTACGCCTTGAAAGGCTCCGTTGATTATGCGAACGGTTACTATGAAAGGAATGGCATAGCTTTTGAAATATGGGGCCTCCCATATTATGTTTGGCATTAGGAATGTTAGTAAAGACCAACCGATAGCGGCAAATAAAATTACTCGTTGACCACCGAAGCGGTCGCTAAAATAACCGCCAACCACCTTCGAAATGCATAGAAATTAAAATCAATTATTTCAATTTATAAATAACACCACCTGAGTAAGTGTATAGCCCCAGAAAAAGGAGCTTAATACTGTTCCCGAATCTGTTTTACTCCATTTTGCTTCTGTTGCCACCGCTGGCACCAATAATGGCATAGTGGTACGCGTGGAATACAGCATACATGTGCCTGTTAAAAGTGTTATAAACCAAACTCGTTTTTCTTGTCTAGAAAAAAAGAAATACACAATAATAGATGATAAATAAATGAAAATTGCTCCGAACCAACCGATTCCATACGGATTGATTATCCACAAGTTCATTTCTCAATAAGGAAAATTTAATTTTATCATCCATATTTTTATTTATTAAAATTTTTTGATGCACATACAAATATACAAACGTAATTCTACCAAATCGCGTCGTCAGCTTTTAAGAAAAAACATTTTGCTGCGAAAAAATTGTAAGAGCATGAAAATTTGTTAAATTTAAATATTTGAGGCATACACATTTATGAACATTTTTCGTGTTTTCTTATTATTTGTGTTATTTATTTGTTTTTGGATATATATTTAAAGACTTCTAGACTAGCGAGATAACAGCTGGTTAAAACATATGACTTATTGTCTATGTACATCTGCCATCCACTAGAAAATGTGTTCATAGGGCAATTGGAAATAAAATAAATATAAAAATGTACATTATATAGCAAAGGATGAAAGTGTGAAATGTAAACAAAAAAAATATATGTACAATTTGTTCCGTGTAGATCATGTCGACGCATTCAAACTTACCTTTTCGAAAATATTTCAATAATTAAAATTTGCAGTAACAGTATAACTGCGGAAGTCCCGAAGATTTCGAAAACACTAACAACCGGTATTATTAAAAGAGTTGTCAATTCGCTGTAATTGACAAGCTGTCAACAGTGAAGAAGAAGTAGATTTAGCTTGCATACATTTTTTCACCGACCCCTGCACAATTTTGCGTGAAAAAAATTTAAAAATATTGTATGAAAATTATTTAAATTGCCAAATTTTGGGAAAAAATGGCTCCGTTTAAACGCCAGCGCCAACCGAAAATGACAACGCAGGCTCTGTTAGATTTCGATTTAGGCGAAAGTTCATCAGACAGTGATTTTCGCATCGATGATTATGATTCACCTAACTCTAAGGATGATGAAGATGGCGAATGTAATTCCTCTAGCACAGCTGATACCTCATCAGAAGATAGCAATGCGGAAGATGATTCCGAAGACTCTACAATGCAACTGAAACAACTGCTGGCCGAAGGTGTAGATGCGGAAACGGGGGACGGAGTTGAAAATGCATGCCTTGCCAGTGACAAATTAGAAGAGCTGTTAAAAAAACAAGACGTCAAATTAGAAGAGCAATCTAAAGTAAATATTAAACCTATATGCTGCGTCTGTCTGGGCGATCGTAGCGATGATTCTAATGAAATAGTAGAATGCGATGGATGTAGTGTGTCTGTGCATGAAGGATGCTACGGTGTTAGTGATAATAATAGTATATCGAGCACAAATTCCACGTGCTCAACAGAACCGTGGTTTTGTGAAGCTTGCAGGGCAGGAGTTTCGGAACCTACGTGTGAGCTATGTCCCAATAAAGGCGGTATTTATAAAGAAACGGATGTAGGGAAATGGGTGCATTTGGTTTGTGCTCTATATGTGCCAGGTGTAGCATTTGGTGAAGTGGACCAACTATCGTCTGTGACCTTATTTGAAATGCAGTATAATAAATGGGGTGGTAAAGCTTGTTCTTTATGCGAAAATTCTCGTTTTGCGCGCACAGGCGTATGTATAGGTTGTGATGCTGGTATGTGTAAGACTTACTTTCATGTAACTTGTGCCCAGGCGGCAGGATTTCTAACTGAAGCTCACCACGAAGAGGCTGATGTCGCCGATCCATTCTATGCTCACTGCAAAGTTCACTCCGAAAAAGAAATGATTAAGAAGCGTAAGCGAAATTTTCATACCCTGCGTCTCAATTTGGAACAAAAGCAAAAGGAACGAAAACTACTTAAATTAGAAGAACCCTGCCCGGCTCAAATGCGCATACAGAGAAAGTTACAAAAATATCAAAGTAAATATGCGGCTCATAAGCAGATGAGGCCCCAACCTTGGGTACCTACACAAAAAATGTCACGCTTGCTTACCACATCTGCATCGGCTTGCCGACGATTGTTAGCCAAGGCCGATGTCATGTCTGTGGATGTTGATCTTATGGAAAGGCAAGAAGCACAAATAGCCGCCCTAGCTGATATACGCAAAAAGTGGCACGTAGCTCCAGCCTTCAGCGTAGAGTTTATTGCTTACTACTTGGACCGCATTTCACGAACGAAAGAATTGAAGCAACAATTGAAAGAGATGTTCGAGCAAAACACAGCACTCACAAAAGACCAAGATACCTTACGCAATGACTATGACTCCTTGTTGGATAAAAATAAAGACCTTAAAACAAAGAACGAAAATTTGATGGATTCCATTAATGAAATTCAAAAACAAATATCATCATTATGTCCGAACAAAAATTTACCAAATCCTGCAAATATAGGTTGTCAAGCGTCAATTGAGAACTCTAAACCATCTAGTACAAGTACACCGCCATCCAGACCCATAAGTGTTCCAACAGCGGCTGCTTTGAAAATGGGGGTTGGTTTTCCTTTGTCTCACTTGGGGCCACCAGGTTCAAAAGTAGATTCCAATCGTCTGTTAAGCACTCACGTGAACAATTCGCCGTCAACGCAAATGCCGATGTCTCCTGCAATGGATTTGCCTGTTTATCCTAGTACTTCCACTATTCCAACTGCTCCCACTGTAACAGTGCCTACATATGAATGCGGTATCTGTAAGAAAATGACAGACCAACACTTGTTGGCTAAATGCGATACATGCAAATTGCATTATCACTTAGGTTGTTTGAATCCTCCGTTAACTCGACATCCCAAGAAATCGAAACTTTATGGTTGGCAATGCTCGGAATGTGATAAATCTGATGAGTCGGATGTAGTCAGAGAATTACCTAAGGGACCTCGTAAATCACGCACACGTTTTAATAAAGACGGCTTAATAGTACCCGTAGATAAACAAGTGTTTGACGAAACACAACAAAATTTAAACTCAACGAAAAGGCGTACCCTCGAAGCACAAACTAACGTATCGCAAATACTTTCATCACCTTCCTTGAAAAGGTCGCACAACAGATCATTCTCTACGGTTGAAGATGTTGAAGACAATCAGAAGAAACTTGCAAATGCTGAAAGTGCAGCAAAATTAAGCAAAAAATCGAAGTCGAGTTTAAATTATGGAAAGCCTCCCTCACAGCAGCAACAAATTACATCGAAAAAAAATAGACTTAATAACGAAGGTAAGAAAAAAAATTTTATATTTATAGCATCCCATGTTCTTAATTATGTTTGCGTTCAGACTTTCACTCGGTCTCAATTAAAGAACCAGCAATCAACTCCACTCAGAATGAAAAGTTCGCGATAGAAGAAATATCGTCAATCGTAAATACAACGCAAACGCCGATTGTGATGGACAGCGTCATGCAAATGAATGTCGAAGCGGATCCTTTAGCTATACCTGCCCCCCTACTCACTAATAATGCGCAAGTAACTTTGCCAGATACGGTTGGCAGTTCCTCAAAACAGGCGCGGAAGCAAAAACGCAAAGATAAACATAAAAACAAACATAATCCGTTGTCAGATAATGAAAGAATATCCAATAAAGAGCATAAACATAAACGTAAGAAAAGCAGGCGTGATTCAGAAGCACCCACTGATACTCTGGCTGGCATACCGAAAATCAAAATTAAATTCAAAACACTGCCGTTACCCGGAGAAGTAACTCCCGAGGCTCAATTTTTCTATGTCCCCGCTAATATGGTGCGTTCGGCTGGTGAAGCTTCGCGACCTACTTCAGTGGAAACTATCGAGGATATGCCCAGAGTATCGACGCCAGTGCAAAAAGTCACAGAGGATACGGTGGCAATCATTAAAAGTCAACTTACTTCGCCCCGTTCTACTTCCAGTAAATATGCAATAAATTCACCAGTCAAAACGACACCATCGTCTCGTAAAAGCAGTCCTCGTAAACCCAGTCAGCGACGTACCTCAATATCCGCTCGTCCGTCTAAAGCTGCAGCTGTCAACGCAAATCAAACTTTAACATGTTGCGTATGCCAAAATTCGGGTACTTCCGGGAATGCCGTAACTTGTGACGAATGCCGACGTCACTATCATTTCACCTGTTTAGATCCACCACTTAAAAAATCGCCAAAAATACGTGGTTACTCGTGGCATTGTGCAGACTGTGATCCTACCGAAGAGGAAAAAATCTAATTCCATTGGTTATGGTTTTATATATTTATACATATATGTATATATCTATATATATCTATGTAGACATACACATTCTTTCCCGCGAAACACGGAGATTCACTTGAAAAGTACAGGTGTATATTTATATATATACATAAATAAAAATTGGAACATGTTCGTTGAAAACGTATAGTTGTAAAATTAAGGAGCTGTACCTATACGTTTCCACATGCGATAGCTAAGTCTCAACTATGCGCCAAATACGGTTTAAATACCTTTCGAACGATTTGTCCCACTTCTTATATACTTTTGGTTTCATTCATGAATCACTAAAATTCAAAAATAAGCTGTCAATCTGTTTATACATTATTCACCTCCCTTTTCGCCTAATATTAATTTTTTTGTTTTTTATTTATTAATTTTTTTTCTTATTAGCCGTGATTAAATACAATAGGAATAAGTTAACATTCATTGTTATTATTTTTAATAAACAAAAAAAACACAGTCAAATCTCCGCCTAAAACTATGCTATAAAATAATGCTAAACGTAAGATAGCCAATAAAAATCAAACCTACACTAAAAGCGAAAAAAATAAAAACAAAAGATTTTCATTTTATCCAATATAGAAAAATAGAAATTTCATTCAAATTAGGGCACGCGGTCGACATGTCGAATTGTGTACTAAGAAGATATATTTTTACATTTCAAATATAATTTTATCAATAAGAGACTCAGTGCTAATTGCAACAATTGCAATTTGTAACTAAATATGTCTCAAATAATATATAAATTTTATACAGTCGAGTTGAATTTATGTCGATGCTTTTTTGCTTGTTTAATTTTTTCTTTCTTCTTCTTTTTGTGAAAGTCTTTACTTAAAGATTTTGAAGATTTTTCAATAGAAAATGATAGTTTATTGAATCGTGCGATGGTTTAACAGAAAACTCGGGTGGTTAACAGAAAATGACAGTTTATTGAATTGTGTGATGCTTTAACGGAAAATTCGTATAGTTTAACTCAGTGTGTGAAACCTTTCAAACGTCTTAAAAAAGTGAGACACTCCTTATTTCAATCTTTAAAGATTAAAATTGAGTGTTTAAAGTGATTGAATTACATATAAATTTTAATATTAACACGTTATCAATAGTAAAAATTATTGGATAAATTAAGATCAAAATATTTAAGAAAATTGAAACAATGGTTACTTCAGCAATCTTCTTCTCCAATCTGCAATTGCACATAAATTTTTACAGTGAAGCATTTTCTTCGTGACTGCCTAAGCTTTTCTTTTATTGGTACACTTTCCAGAAAAACCGAAAATCTTATTATTAATTATAATAATAACAATACAATTATATGTGAAAACAAAGAAAGTGTACTAACTTGTAGGACTAAACTCCCAGCTTAGTTTGGAGAACAAAGCTTTACTCTACATAATTATTCTAAAGTCAGTATGGACGTATGGAATCCAGCTATGGGGGACATCCAACAATACTAACGTAGAAATATGACAATCTTAAAGTAATCACGAATTTTTCATGGTTTTTCCTCGCATTCTACATACCGATCTTGATATCTTGAAAGTTAAAAATGAAATAAAATGCTTTAGCAGTGATTACTTAAACTGATTAAGCCTGCATCCTGATATTTAGCTGTCTTTTTTCCAATTATCAAACAAAAACATACGTCATTTTTCAAAACGAGTAGTCAGTTTTTCATACTTTACGGAAACGAGCCGTCAGAGAGAATATTTAACTCCAGACGTCGCCGCATAACTTCGTAGCAAGCCAACGAGAAACTAAATATTTGGGTCGCTACTTCTACATTTTGCCGCTGGCTCTCCTTCGATACCTCCAACGCCTCTGTAAGACGGGTTGTGATCTTCTGCTTTTTTTCTCCAACGATATTCATTATATGTAATTATTAATAATATAAATAATAATAAATAAATAAATTAATAGTAAATATAAATAATGTAACAATGGCGTAATATGTTAAAAAAGACGCTCAACGTCCACAACTAGGTCAAAAAGGACTTGAAACTCTTTTTATGGGAATAAGAATTTCCCCAAAATCCTAGTTATAGCAATTAATTAATGTTAACAGATGATTATGACAGTTCAGAAATGTAAACATTGTTGGCTCTCGTTCTGTTTATAAGAATTATTAAAAAAATTTTTGTAAAATGCGTACAACGGTTATACGTTTTGCAAAATTTTCAGGCAATATAAAGGAATTGCGTTTACATTTCTGTCAAACTGGTGAAGCCTCAAAGGGAGCCAGGTAAACAATTATGACAATTTATTCAATAAAAGATTACATAATGATTGATTCTTCAGAGAATATGTGCAACGCTATTATCCCAGCTTGAAAAAAGAGAACCCCGAGTTGCCTATACTGATACGTGAATGTTCTGGGGTCCAGCCACGTTTATGGGCACGTTATGGTAAGAGCAGTGTGTGTTTAAATATAAATAAACACTTCGTCCGTCTTATTTTTGTTTTTTCTCATAGGAATGGGCAAAGAAACATCGGTGTCGCTAACAAACCTAGGCGCTGATGATGTGCGCAAAAATGTGGAAGCCATGGGCAGCTCTAGGTAGATTTTGTTCTTAATTGTATTGATAAATAAAAGAGTGGCTTTTCTTTAAAAAAGGGAATTCACAAAAAATTTATTTAGTTCAATACGCTTTGCGTGTATAAAATTCAATTATGAGCGGGAAAAAGTTCTCTTATTGCTACGTATAAGCTCAGCTTTTTATTGTTCTAAACAAATTCATTTAGAGTGGTAGGTGATAAAAAAAGGTACTCATGATAAAGCACTTGCAGTTTTTTAGAAATTCTCTTTGCTATGATTAGTTGGTGAAAGGCGGTAAACCAAACATTTCTGGTTTGAAATCGAGCAGCGATTTTAATCGTAATGTGGCTAAGCAGCTTTGTTCAATTGAAACTCGTTCATCAGGCACCATTACCACTTGCATGCAAGCCTTACAAGCCGCCATTACCCCGTTCGGCGAGTCCTCGAAAACTAAGCATTGCTGTGGCTTTGTTTGTCGGGAAAACGTGATGCAGCAATTAGGAATATATCGGGAGCTGGTTTACCTTCCTTTACTTCCGGATCGGTGGAAGCACAAACACGATGACTAAGTAAACTAAACACCTCACGATGATTGGCTATTTTAAGTTGAACCATATCTTCGGCTGAACTTGTTGCCAAACAAATAGGAACATTATTAGCATGCAAATGACGCATAAGGCGTTCAGCACCTAAAAAACATGAACCCATTCAGTATCTTATTGGATAAATGATGTTTTGCAAAAAGTATATAAGCTTGAATTTTTTTTTTAATTACCTGCTATGTGGAAAATCAAAGTCAGCCAACAGCTCAAATTCTACTTTAATTAAAAGCAAAAGTAACTACAGAATAGATTTAACAATTTAAATTTCGCTAAGGGCTACAAAATAATAATAATAACCAAATGTGGTTTGCATTAACTTTATAGGAAATTTCAAGATTAAGAAAAGTCTTTTTTACGTTAAAAAGTTTAGAGAAATTGTTAAATGTGCAGTAAAGTGAACTATATAGACGGATATAACTATTTCCGTAAAATTCATTCGCTTCAACTAAACCCAAACTATGTAAAAAAAATTATTTCTAACCTGGTTTCATCTTCACATCGGTCATATTTTCGAATGTTAGTTTCTCAAATTTCTTTCCAAATTCTTCTACACTAATTGGCAATTTTAATTCCTCTACAGCCAGTTCATAAGTACGTCTATTGGTTCTGCCCAAGAGTTTAATACGTACTTCGAACGGCACGGTTTTACCATATTCTTGAGCTATTTGCCGAATGATTTCCTCATATATTATTTCCGTATCTGCATTGAAGAGTTAGAAAAAAAAAAAAGACCACATCAGTTCAGACACGTTCGCTATATTTACCTGGTTTGAATTCAGCTTTACATAAAATTTTTTCATTTTCGGCCCGTTGTAATTTGGAGTACTCTTCAGGTGTTAAAGGCAAATCGTAGTTCTCAACGATACGAGTACACACATCCATATGATGCATACCCATTAGAGAAACATTCATCTCCCAGTCATATATTTTATTAAATCTATGAAGAACTGTCTGTATAGCCTGACTGTAAAGTTTTTCGGTGTCTGAGCAAGTGTAATAATACAAAATCACAATAATGTAAGCACGTATGTACGTTTGCAAAGAGAAAAGCAACACGTGTTCAGAGTCTCTGTCACGTTGAATGTAAAACATAATTTTCCATTTCGATCACTTGATTTTACTTACCGAGTAGCAAACCGTCCATATCAAAAATTACATGGGTCACCTTTTTGAACTTCTCATCCATTTTTGCCCTTTCACTGTTCTAGAACGGCAATTTTGCTAAGCCTACAATACAACGATTAATAATGAAATTCTTTTCTTCACAGAGCTGATAAAATTTTATTATTACCGATAAGACTGATAAACGTGTCAAAAAATATGCTAAAGCACATGTAAGTTAGGAAGTATGTTTGGATTGCAATTTAGCACTTTTCCTTTAAAAAGCACGCAAGAAAAACAGCAATTACAAGCAACTCGAATATCAAGGCCGCAAACAAGGTCAAGGTTATTTATTAACTTCCTCCAAAACAAGCAAAACGTTAGATGAGTAAAACAACTGATTGCTAAAGTATTCAAGTATTCAACTCGTGCATCATTCATTAAAGAATCGTATCATAGGGCAAATCAAATTTATTTTTTGTTTGAGTGAAACATTGTCAAATCTTTTATAAACATACCAATTACTATCATTAAACGCAAAGCAAAAAAAGTTTGTGTTAACATCTTTTTTTTTTGGGTCAAATCGCTTCGTTTTTGGGCCCTTTGTCCACAAGAAAGCGTATTTCTCATAAGATGTTAATAAGCAAATTGTACGTTTAAAGCAGTGTATTCGGACATTGCGAAACAGTTACCATAAGTTACCATTTCATTTTTAATGACGAATTGCTAAAAATAAAGAAGAAGTAGATTTATTTTAATTTTACTCGATATTTTTAGCGCATATTGTTGTATGGTTTTACCAAAAAGAAAATGTTAAAATATTGCATGAAAATTATCCACGTTAGAAAACCTAAAAGTAAACGGCCATCTGGAGGTGGTGTGAAAACTTTGAGCCGGCTGTGGCCATTTCTGCAAGCTCCTCTCATATAATGAAAACTAAAGTTCGTGTGATAAAAAGGTCTAATTATGCAATGCTTCATAATGAAAACTGCATTATAATAGTAATTTAACAAAAAAAGACTAACTGTATTAAATTTGAACCAACTTGGCCAATTGTTTGGATCCTACCGTACGTGGAAATTTTCGCAAAAATCATTTCTTTGTAGAACAGAAAAATCTAAATTTTAATATGTTATAATAAAACGTAACCCATAAGAGTAATTTAGACAAAACAAATTAATTTATTCAATTACCATTTATTTAATGTGATTTTGTTACTTTTCTATAATAAATAAATCTATTCCTCCGAATTTTATACAACGAAGATTTTATACTACCAAGATTTTATCCAACCAAAATTCTATACAAGCAAGATTTTATACAACCAAGATTCCGGTGGTGACGTTGGCTTTAATTTACAGGAAATTTCATCAAATAGAAAGCAAATTGTTCAGCGATAACAATGCCGAAAGAGAAAGGGTTCGTTTTGATTGGTTGAGTTTTGTATTAGTGATGAAGAATTTATGTAGTATGTTAAGGTAGAATAATCTAGCGATAGTTGTTTTTGATAAAATTAATCCCTTGATGAAAAATTCAAATTCAATATTTTTTAAAGCACCACTTTTGATAACATTTTATGCAGTAAATTTGAAAGGCGTTTTTCAGACCTCTTTGATAAGAATTTTAAAAGAAAAACTTCAAAACAACATTTTTAATGTATATCTAGTAAGGGAATTTCGACAGTTAAGTAATTAAAGTTTAAACTCAAAATGAATGAGTGGAACGATCGATGAATTATACTTTAAAAACGATGATTGATCGTATAGGTTTTGATAAAATCCCATTTCTTTATTAGATACTAAAAATTTTGTATTTGTGTGTACATTTATGGCTCCTTGTCCTTTTGAGCGTTTTGTATTTGTACATACATCTACGTACATTGCTATAGTATAAATTATCTAAAAATCATATTTTAACATTTCAATGCCGATGCAAGACGCAATTATTGTGTTGAGCGCTTAAGATGAAAATGGACTCTTTTTCTTCGATGCAACCCTGTCTGTTTATTAAACGCAGCTTACGAACTGTTTAACAATGTCAAAACGCACCAAACTTCATTGAGTTCTTTCTTTCGGAAAATTTTAAGATGGTGAGTTGATTTCTCGTTTGACTATTGTTGAAACAATTGTTTAATTGCTGCATAAAAAGAATTCAGAAAATTGAAACGTTATTAAAGGAATGACAACGTTAGAATCGGGAGTTATTGGCATACGTTTAAATATTTAACGCGAAAATGAACTGTAAGCAAACATAACCTCACACATTGAATGTTTCTTGAAAGTTGTGGTTTTGAAGCAATAAACAATTGTGACACACGTGTTACAAGTTTTTATTGATTTGCTTAATTTTGTTAATTTTTAGTCGAATATTAAGAGGAAGAAGACGAGAAAATTGCGTGGTCATGTAAGTCACGGACATGGTCGTATTGGTAAACATCGTAAACATCCGGGTGGCCGTGGTAATGCCGGTGGTATGCATCATCATCGCATTAATTTCGACAAATATCATCCCGGCTACTTTGGCAAAGTCGGTATGAGAAATTTCCATTTGCGACGTCAACATAAATTCTGTCCCACAATTAATTTGGACAAATTATGGTCTCTCGTTGGCCTCGAGAAAGTGGAGGAACTAATGAAGGAGAAAGAACCGAAGGCTCCCGTTATTGACTTGGTGAAATTTGTAAGTTTTAAAATTTTACTCAAATAACTTATCAAGGAAAGTGGAGAATATGAAGACAGCACATAAGGCGATGGGCGGACTGAATGCGACTGTACAACCGCATACCTCTGTTGAGAAAGCCTTTCAGATTTATTTTTAATTTATTGATATTTTATTTACTTGAGCAGAGCCGTTTTTTAATGTTCTTCATTCTCTTCTACTTTTTAGGGATACTACAAACTATTAGGTAGCGGAAATTTGCCTAAATTACCACTTATTGTTAAGGCGAAATACTTCTCCAAAAAAGCCGAAAATAGAATCAAAGCCGTTGGTGGTGCTTGTTTACTGGTTGCCTAAGGTATATATGAATCCACTGAAGCTCAATAAAATTAATTGAAGGTTGTCGTGTTAGACCTGAAGAAAACTATGACGATTTATCTAGCATGTCAGACAATTTCTGAGTGATTTCTAGTTTATTTAACCATAACTGAACCGAGTTTTGTTTTTTGTTATTTTTAGTATAATAAGATCAATTGTAATACAAAGCCAATAAACTTATTTTTTTCAATTTCAGGAAATTTTTGCTCTGTGAGATCATCGTAAATGCTTTTGTTTTTAATAAAAACATTCCTTGGAAAAGGATCGGAAAATTAATATCGTTATTATTATAAATGATAAGTGAGGGGTTATAAGGGTAGTTTCATAAATCCTGGATTAGGAGAATGGATAAACTTGAAGAATTTAAAAACGCTTCCCACAAAAGTAAAATTCCAATCGAGTTATTTCTTATAGACTTTATTGTTATTTTACTCAAATTTCATCTATTAGGCGAAAACGTTGATGTTGTTCCTCGGGAACTACATTAAAATATTTTTTATACAATGTTTGACCTTGACGACTAGCATAATTATTTTGGATCCAGGTGTGGTCCCAATTAGGATCAGCAATTTCACAAGTAACGTACACTTTACCATGTTCCATTGCAAATAAAGTACCATTACGTCCAAAGCCAACCTAAATGCGAAAAGATAGTTTTTATGCATATAAATAAATGCAGCAAGAACATACATTCAAGCCGGGATGAAATCTGGTGGTACGTTGTGTAGCCAATATCGTACCTTCAGATACATAATGGCCATCTTGAACTCTCCAGCCTCGATGTTTAGGTCTCGTGTGGCCGATTCTATTCCGAGTACTTCCACCAGTTTTTTTTTTGGCATTTCGTATAATTGCTGAAATACAAGTATAAATTGTGTAATGATAGCAGTTAAGGCTTGCTTAAGATAACTTTTTACTTAACAGTGGTTGATCTGGTATTAGACGTTGTAAAGAAAGTTTTTGCATTATCGTAAAGGACATCCTGATCTATTTTTGCTCAACAGGAAAATTTTTTGTTAAAATTTTTCACTTATTTTTGCAAACTGGCAGTGTTGCTAAACGTTAATTAACAATATAGCAGTGCACGTAGATATGATTTGAATATGTTTGAGCAGATCGCGTATCTGCCAAGTTACTGAAACTCATTCATTCATTCAAGCGCTCTGTTGAAGTCTTTCAACTACTCATTTTTGTTTTTTCATATGATGCCTGAATATCTAGCGTCTGGCAACACCTTCAAACAAATATTGGTATAAATTGTTTAGTAGTTTTTATTAAGAAAATGCTTGTTCCAACCGAAATATTTAGGGAGAAGATACGTGTTTACGCTAATAGCCAGCGGGAACACCATCGTGAACATTTCCGCGATTCGCTCCGTTTTGGTTTGGGCGAAATCAAAGAGCGCGTACAATTTCTGGATAACCTAAACGAAAGAGATGTTTTAGGGCTCGCTAAACGTATTAAACGCCGGAAACGTGCTACACCAGAGGACATGTATCGTCTGTCTCATGCCTTTTTACAGGATTTGGAAAACATAAAAGTTTTTAATAAAACACCGGGGGCTTTACAAATACTAATTAAAGAGCTAACGGGTAAGTAAACGAGATACCATTTTGTTTATATAATAAACGTTTAATTTTTATATACACACGTCTTAATAACCCTCTCCAGGAAAGAGTTCAGAATGTCAAATTAGCGCCGCTGAATGCTTATGTAATTTCTCCTTGGGCGATGCTCCAGTATGTGAGAAAATCGCTTCATTAGCCGGCAGTTACTTGGTGACCTATTTGCATAGCTCCGAAATTCAACTAGTGCGTTTATGTTTATGGACGCTTGCAAATATTTTGGCGACCAGTTCGAAAGGTGCGCACACTTGCTTGCAAATGCAATTAATACCACAACTATGGAAGCTTTACATAGGTGACGAAATAGCCGATAACTTAATGGATTATAAAGAAGACTCGGCAATATGTTTACAAATAATCTCTTTAAATTATGCGTCTGTTTTGAACGAAAAAGACATGGAATTTCTGTTCCAACACGCCAACGAGAAGAATCCAACGTGCCTACCTAATGAATATCATTTACAAATTATTTTTCAGATATTCTTCAATCAAGAAGAAATAGTTGCAAATTTTCCTGAAAACTTAATAACATATTTAATTAGTTATTCTCTCAGTAATATTAATAATACTGCAGAACTCTCGGGCGTCAAGGAAAATTTAATGGTACTTTACGCGATACGCATTCTTGGTAACATATTAGCCTGCATACCTTCTTCGTATACGAAATTATTGCAAGAATTATCAAGCGTTTATCAAATAAATTTAATCGGATTTTTGAATAAATTATTCAGCTATAAAAGTTCTCCAATAATTTTGGAAATTTTATGGTTTTTAAAAAACATTTTAAGACAAGAGGAAAACAATGCTACTTTCGATATTAATTTATTAGACAAATTGCAAATAAAACGTGAAAACGTGGTTCAACAACTAATGCAAAAGAGCGGTTGAATTATTAACTCGTTTGTGTGTATCCTTTTATCCATAGCTACAACCATACTACGTAGCTACAATCTTGAGGAAATATAAAAATTATAATAACCTTTAAATATAATTAACTATCACGCTGGGCATATTGAATTTGTTACAAAGCTGGAAATAAATTTGATGATTGTACTTAACCGTTTTACATTGAAATGAGGCGATATCATGCCTCGGCTATAGCCATAAAATATGTTGATAAGTGCTTCAACCGTTTTCATAATTTTATTAGAAAAAAAAAAACATTTCGAATTTTTTCACAAAAAATACTTTCTAGCATAATAGTTTTTTCATAAATTAAAATTTGTGTGAATATTTGCAAAAAACACTGCTGCGTTTTAGATGCAACTGCTTCGAGCGGTTCGGAGTTCAAGCTGCGCGATGCCGGAATTATGATTGTCCAGATTTTATAAATAATGAATTTTTCTTTTTTTTTTTTGGTTAATTAAAAAGGATGTGGCCATGATCTGGTGTTACCGATGCTCGGCCAGGTGAGATAATATATGTAATACAATAATAATTCAGGCTGGATTAATGTTGGTTATATTAGTTAAGCTGATTATGCTGAACATTGCACTTGGCTCTTATATAATTCCTTTCTAGGAATTAAATTCAGGTCACATTCGATTCGACTTCGATGTTGAGGACCGAATTACATTTCCACTAAACTCTCAAGTTTCAAGTTCGAATAGCCAAAGTTTAATCAATGTTAACATTTCGAATATAAATTACATTTTATTACAATAATTTATAACAATTTCGAGTTAACACTACAGTCAATTAATTAGTAATTACTTACTTAAATTTACTCAAAAAATTATATTAGATTTAAACATTATTTAAAATATTTTATATCTGGATTAAATAATAATATATTGTAAATGCGTCATAAAGAGATGGAAACAGTGAATTGTACAAAATTAAAAACCGTTGTTTTTTTACGTTTGTTCTTCCGCCTGTTATTAAATAAAGGAAAAAACTTCTGCCTACGTTGATAGTTGCCCAAATTGGACAAGTCAATATTAATAAGCTAGTCTTTATTTTCGCCTCTATCTAGTTATATTGAAATAATGCCGCACATGTATGCAGGATTGCAAAAATTATCTGCGCTGTTTCACCAGCATAAGTGAATTCACTTCTATTCTTTTGCTCATTAAATATTTCTGATTGTCGTACACTTATTTTATAATAAAATACAAAAAATATTTTGTAAAAATCATAATGTTTTGTTGTTAATTTTCTATCTAAAGTCTACTTGTTGTAATTGTGATGCAACGCGTTATGCACTTCGAAAGCAACCAAAGTTTCGAATGCTAGGCCGCATGGTTGACAGCGGGCAGTGCAATTCAATTTAAATGGATTGATTCGTGGTAGTTTTGATGATATATCATCTTTTAGTAAGTTTGTTGAAGACCGGTCGTGGTCCCGATTCTTTAAGGTTCTGTTTTCTGCATATGACGGCTTTTGTCGTGCGTTAGCTGGGTATCCTGATGAATTACTGGCTAAAGCAGACTTTTGAGAATTTTGACTTTCGCATCGTTCAATTTCGCATAATATGTTTTGACTACTACTGAATACACTTCTCTTAGTAGAAGTGTTTGTAGGCTCTAATATGGGAGATATACCTTTTAGACTGGAATCCTGATTTTTACTATCACTATCTGTTTGACTTTCCGTACTCGTTTGTCGCACTTGAGTGTATTGTGGTAGATCAGGTAAGGTTATATCGCTGTGATACGACATTAGCCATTCGCATATTTTACGCAAAGCAAATATCATGCGCCTTATGAACTCGTGGGGTGATATATCCATGCGTACCGAAGAGTTTAGGTTATTGACTTCCTCAATAAATTTCACTAATCTTAGTTCGATACATTCGTTTTTATGCTGCTCGAACGATTCGTTAAACATAAATCGTCTTAAGCATGCTTTACATTTTCGCTCCTGACTACTGTCTGGTACGTTTATGGCAACAGATTGTTGGACCTCTAATATATTCAACACATCATCTTCAATGAAACTTTTTTCTTTATACGAGAAAATATCCACTTTCGTTGGCATTGGTACAGCAGTGACATCTTCTCCTTCGTCACTGGAACTTGCGGTATGGAAATCTTCATCATTTCGTTCGCGTGTTGCATTAGTTTTACTTGAAAGTTTTGGGTAATTTGATTTTCTTCGGCTGCTGCATTTCTTATCGAATAGAGTATTCAAGTATTCCAGTTGTTGGCAAAAATTGGAAGGCATTGTTTGATCAAACATGGCTTTATTCACCTTGTTTTGTTCTTGAAAAGTGTTATTTGATAAAAAGTTAACCATTTCTAGCTCGCGTTGCGATGAATAGTCTAAATCTTGTTCGCTAATTAAATAACTATCCTTATCGCTTTCTTTTGTTTCACTTTCAGTCCTTTGAAGTTTTTTATATTTCAACACCAAATTAAAACTCAGCGCATTATTTATACACTGTTCTCTAAAATTCACAGCATGTTTCAAATACGAAACGCATAATTCGCAGATATTTTTTGGTAAACCATCGTCGGGAGCAATCTGCAAATAAAATGAAATAATAATTCTATTATTTATTGAATTAACTGAAATGAAGGAGAGTGGAAGCGATCTTTCATGCTGTAAGATGTTTATTGTTTCCCGTTTTTTAATCAAACCTTTATTCCCGTCGTCTCTTCAATTAGTTCATTGATTGGTTTCTGCCACTTTAAGAATTCATTACAATTAGCATGTAAGAACGTTGGAATCTTTGCAAATATTTCGTGATCAGCCGGTGATGAACATACGCGACAAATGTTACCCCAAGCAGCCATTGCACATATATTTTATAACTTAAATTAGTCTCTGTCACAAACAAATTTTAGAATAATTATTACAACAACGCTCTACCAAAAATCTATTTGATTGCCTTTAATTCTAGTGTATAGAATTAAAGCATACAACAAGAAACATACACACATGCATACACATAAGTCATCGATCCGGTAACATTGTGCAAATTTTAAGGTACTCTGGCAATGCTCTTATGTTTTCTAATTTGCTTTACAATCGGAGCATTCAGTATTTACGAAAGAGCGTAATCGGAAATATTGAATAATTTGTTAAACAATGAATAACAGCAACTCAAATATTGTTTTCAATCCATTAATAAGTGGAATACAGAAAGTCGTTTTGTATGAAACAAAAACCGTAAGTGAGAAAGTTCTCAAGTATCAGTTGAAGCGAATGAAACATGATTTATTATTTTTTCTTTTTTGATGTTGACATCGATTGATTAATTCCTTTGAAGTGTGACCACATACTCAGCTGTTCGATGATTTATGTAGCCCATCGCATTTGCGGGCTATACATTTTTTGCATTTCAAAAGATATTTTCGTAAATTTTCTATAAGACCTTTGCCAGGATAAGCGCCACTTTTTTTATAAAAGCCGCTTTGACATAACCTTCAGGATGGTTTCGTTAGTAATAATATTTCTAGCTTCTCATATGTTGAACATCAATCAAATAGAATATTTCAGCAATCAGCTTTAACCTGCATCGAATTGCTTGCCCTTTTGTGTGATGGCTACTATAATTACTCATGAAAGTGTTGTTATATTCCTATTTGCTGGACAAGGAAGTTGTTCCAACCAACATGTTTTGAGGTCGACGAAATGTTAAGCAACTCATACATTGAAAATTGTCGTCTAGTTGGTTCAGGTAACTCAGATTTCAATCTGACTTCTATGCACGGTTGGCACAGCTTTACGATGACATTTTCTCTCTGAAATATACTCGCACAAATCGTAATGTTACAAATATTTAAAATGCTCTATGGACGCATGAATGGATGCTCTTATGACAAAATCTAGCTGAAAATGATTGGATTCACACCGGGTGGCATATGTGAAATATGCCACGCAAAAGAACGATCCGAACTGCCGACGATTTGAAAACTTCAGAAGATCATTTAACTCTTTTAAAATATGCTAATCCCAACTAACTAATTCGCTTTATATCGACAAAGCTAGCATATCATTGTAACCAACTAAGATTCTGGCATATTTCTATTATAAACATCTACAATATAACCACTTATATTTATTTGTGTTTATTACCTTTTTTTCTTCTTATGCAAAGCTGGGTCGCATTTGGTTATTTAATAATACTTTCTTTGGCTTTAACTACGTTTTTAATTATTTTGTTAATTTTGTTTACACCAAATAAAAAAATTCTATTCGGTTTTCATAACTTACAAAATTCAACTGGAAAGATCTTGAACTAAAAATGTCTCTCATATTGGTAACCAAGAAATCACCAATATTTCAAAGAAATAAACAAATAAATAAGAAACAATTGGGTTTTAGTTGTGGATGAGAACAGATCACTCGTAAATTTTCATATAAAAGTTATTAAACTTTGCTTTCGGCTTTGTGTGACTTAAGCACTTATCTAAGCCCAGCTGAAATAAGTTTCAATGTGTAATTGATTTAAAAAAAAATTATTTTAACTTGGCTGTAAATGTACAAGTTCGAGTTATGTGTTTATATTGGTATAAAAAAATTATGCCTTTCCTCAATGAGTAAAAACAAGAGTTCTTTTGTTAAAAATTTATTATTTTTATCAAAGTAAAAAGTTCCATAAAATCTCCTAAATGAAGGGTAGAAACAATGAGAAGAGAGAAAGTTCGGTTAACAAAACCTTTAGTCATGAATTAACAAATTTAAATATATTCCCGTGTGTGTGCGCTTTGAAAGACATATTTTTGAAGCAATTAATTCGAATGGTCACAAAGGCTATGCTTGGATTAAATCGGAATTTCGACATAAGAAATCAAATCCTCCCAAATTAAACATAAGCGGCAGGAGAAGTAAATTGTGTACATATAAATATTTCATTAAACAATGATAACAAAAATGCCTGTGGAACATAAATAAAGTAAGATATCAGCAGAAACTAAACGAAAACCATTTGGCATAATTTTTATAAAAAAAAAAAAAAAAAAAAACACA
>CCAG010013075.1:0-11377 GCA_001077435.1 Glossina morsitans morsitans | reverse complement strand
AAAATTTTAAAAAAAAAAAAAAAAAAAAAAACACAAATTTGAAAGCTAAAGGAAAAGTCCAGAATCGAGAGAAAAGGATTATTTTTGAAACAAAGAAAAAATACGATATAAAAAAAAAAAAAAAAAAAAACGTGAAAGGAGTTTGTAACTCCATGAAAGTCATAAGCTGATAGAACATGTTTGTCAAAGAAAGAAATCTGTTAATTATGTAACAAGCATATGTGTGTGCGTAATAGGAAAGGAGACAACCCGAATTAGGAGTAAATCGGAACTGGTTTGTGAAATAAAGAAAAAAAGAGTTTGTAAAGTAATCTGTAACATTTGTAAACTAGTGATAGCAATGAAATAAATTGTAACGAAATGAGAGCGTTTAAATAAAAATTAAAACTTAATACAAAAAGGAGTGCGATTTGTACATTTATGTGATTCGAAGCTTATCAAAGTACCAGAAAAGAAAGGGGGTGCATAGAAGAAAAAAAAAACTTTGTTATTGGTGTGGGAAGCCCGTTGATTCCTAAATGAATTTAGCTAACGATTTCCTAAGCTTTGTGACTTGTGAAGGAGCTGAATTCTGTGCATCATGCCGAATATGCCTATGAGAGAGCCTCTTGTCGGCGGATGAAATGGAATCGAACCGGTAAAGGGGCTTGCGGTCAAGAAAAGAAGGAAGGAGAGCGATAAGTACGCTTTTTATTTTGTTTTTCTTTTAATAATTAATAAAAATGATTAATAAATAAATATACATATCCCCCTGCTGAGGCGGGGTATGGAGCGGTGCGCGTATGAGGGACAGTGAGGGGACAGGAACAGTTACCAAAGGACAGAAGAAGGACGAACGGGCGACGTACCGGACATTGTGTAGGCACTTTAACAATCAAATTTGTTTCCATAATTTTTTTTTCTTTCTTCTTAAATTTTATTTGTTTTGTGATGTGGCACTACGGGCTGAGGGTAATGGCTCTCCCGACCTAGAGCTAGCTATAACGCATTTTACAAAGTGGTGCCCAACGTGGACTTGAACCTAGATTAAATTGATTTAATCTAATTCTCCATGTTCGTTGGTCGCGATAACCACATTACAACTTTCATATTTAAATGCAAAAATATTATAACATTTTAAATTTCAACTAGAAATATGGTTTTTATCCTCTTATTTATTCAATTTCAGCTTATGTACTTGGTGGGTAGTAACAATAGGGAAACACGTTTTCGCGTCTTAATCATCGATCGCACTCTCGAGCCTGAAGACGGTAGCCGGCTGCATATTATTGAAGACCCAAATGAATACAATGCTTTAGGAATACGACGATTCTTGAGCACTTTGGGTTCGCCAAAAGTTACTTCGGCCTATGGGGTTTTGGGTTTTGTACGTTTTCTGGAGGGATACTATTTACTCTTGGTAACCAAACGCAAATGTTGTGCTCATTTGGGTATGCATTTAATCTACACTATCAAGGACACTGTGATGGTCAAAGTAAATGAGCCCACTGCACCTCATTCTTATGAGGAGCGCTACAAAAGGATGTTCCAGAATATCGACTTGCGAAGTAATTTTTACTTTTCATATTCGTATGACTTGACGCGCACTCTTCAATATAATTCCTCAGCGCCACGCTATGTAGGACCCGGAGTCAATATAGAAATTGAAGAGCCTATACCAGACTGGGATAAATTAACTAACAATGTTCAGCAGGCGAACGGACGAGTTGATTATGCTTTTCGTAGTTGTTCACGTAAGAGGTTTGTGTGGAATGCTTTTCTCTTGGAACCCATGAAAGACATAGTGCATAAGGATTGGCTTTTGGAGGTTACTCATGGTTATGTTAGTCAGTCGTGCGTTAGTGTATTTGGACGGCGTATAAATGTTTGTTTGATTGCTCGTCGTAGTACAAGATTTGCAGGCACTCGATTCTTGAAAAGAGGTGCTAATTTCCGAGGCGATGTGGCGAATGAAGTAGAGACGGAACAAATAGTTAGTAATGACCATGATATGTGCTCATTTACTCAAATGCGAGGATCAGTGCCGTCACACTGGTCGCAGGATATAAGCAAAATGGTACCCAAACCACCTATACAGTTGGATATTACTGATCCGTTTGCTCAGACGTCGGCTCGCCACTTTGAACGTTTACTTTTCCATTATGGCTCACCATTAATTATGCTAAACTTGGTCAAAAAACGAGAAAAAAGACAACATGAGTCTATACTTTCGAAAGAGTTAGTCAACAGTATACGTTATCTAAATCAATTTCTCCCACCTCCGCATCGTATGAAATATATACACTTTGATATGGCACGTAAAAGTCGTGGTGGCGACAATGTTATGGAAATGTTGGCTGAAATTGCGGAGAGCGTACTTCAACAAACTGGAATGTTTCTTAAAGCACGTGGTTTACCTCTGACCTTTCAAACTGGTATTGTACGAACGAATTGCGTGGATTGTCTGGATCGAACGAATACCGCTCAATTTGCCATAGGCAAGTGTGCTTTAGGTCATCAGTTAGAACGGTTGGGCTTTCTTAAATCAGCTAAATTAGAATTTGATTCTGAGTGCGTAACAATGTTGGAAAATTTGTACGAAGAACACGGCGACACTTTGGCTTTGCAATATGGTGGTTCTCAGCTAGTACATCGTATTAAGACGTATCGGAAGACTGCAGCTTGGGCGTCTCAGGGAAATGATATCATGCAGACTTTGAGTCGTTATTACAGCAATACTTTTAATGATACCGAAAAACAGCACAGCATTAATTTATTTTTAGGCTATTACATGCCTAGCAAGGGCCATAATGCGGAAAATCAACCCATTTGGGAACAACAAACAGATTATTACATGCATAACGTGTATCAGCCCTCTTCATTAACAGAAGAAACTCGTCCCATTACTGACTGGGTAAGAAGTAAAATACGTAAATGTTTGCCACACTCTTGTTCGGATTTGAATAAAATTGTTAATAATTTAATTGAAGTGGTTAGTAAAGATTTCGAAATGATTGATGGCTATTCAAATTACTATCAGTCCTTCAAATGGACTGACTTTGGCGAACATATTTCATATGAATTGGCGAGCCGTTCTATACCGACATGCCGTTCTCCGTTTCAACGACAAATACAAGAAGGGAAGGCACGTAAAAATCCCTCATTGACTGGACAGAGTTCTACCAGTTCTACCAATAGCAACGAATCGAGTTCATCAGAAGGTGATGACTCCTCTACAGATGAAGATTTAAGCGCCAGTTTAATGTTAAAAGAACAGCAGCAGAAAAAATCACAACATGTAGCGATAAAACCGAGAACGCTAGAGCAATTGCTACCGCCCATGAACGAGGTGTATGGGTGTAAGGTGAGTAATCCCTCCAAAGACAGCATGAGCATTTACAAACGTTACGCACAAATGGGAAAGTTATCAACATTGACGACCACAGCGGCAGCGGCATTGATGGGAGCTTCGGCTAATTCAAATGCACAATTGAGTCGACTTCGGCCTACCGTGAATGCCGGGGCAATAATCAACTTAAAACCTCTTAGTGATTACGGTACAGATTCGTACTTATCGGTTAAGCCACCAGTTGTTAGTGAAAAAAGCTTGCGTATCTATGCCGATTACTGTATGATACCGCGTAATTTTAATACTGTGCCGAAATTTGATGAATTCAATGAACTTCATCGTTACATTTTAATGCTCTAAAGTAAAAACAATGAATTGAATAAAAATGACTAAAAATTTACAAACTGCGTTCAACAGAATAATAGAACAACATTTCTTATTAATTCATTTATTTTTGAAATAATTTTTATATTTTTTAACTTAAAATATTTATCTTTATAGGTGATGATGATTCTTATAATGAGAATCATCTTTGTTCATTATTGGTTGCATTGAGGGAAGTATTTGGCTCCTCCGCCACTTCTTCCTGCTCTTCTTTCTGTTGCAAATCCACTGCATGCCTCTCTTTTGTGTTTTCTGTGGCAGTCTGTAAATGCATTGGGCTGTAGCCGAACTTTTGACCTGTCTTCATGGTATAAGTGTGCTGAGGACTGCCTTGTGTCTGCGGTTTATATAAAGCAGCCAATTCCTGTTGCAGCATGTATTGCTCTTGCTCTGGGTAATCATGTTCACAATGATGTTCACCGCAGATCTTACATTCGTAAATATTAGGATGTAACGTTACCTTCAAACGCTGCTTAGTAGCAACGAAGTAAAAGGAAAAAAATTTCAGAGAACTAAAATATATTTACGTTTTCCATCACTCCATTACCTCCCATATTGTTTGCCCAGGCGCTCTTAATAGATTTATTACAGCGTAACCTGGTATACACACTAAAGAAAATGAAGCAAACATCCAACCAATACCAAATGCCCAATTCGGATATCTGTAATGGCCATTGTGATAGCTAGGTTCCTTATAATTAATTAAACTTAAAATCCAAATTGCCTAAAAGAATTACAAAAAAAGAAGAACACATAAATCATTAACGTGGGAAATCAGTTGCGTCTGGCAGTTGCACTATTGATTACTTCAATCAGGCGAATTCGAACTTTTTTGGCCCTTGTAGCAAGGAAATTCCAAGTTTGGCTGGGATATGGGAAATTTAATAATCTTGTTGTGTGACTTAAAACTATTTATACCTGTATAGGCTTGGATATAATAATTTTGGTCAATGGTTTCTAAACTTGTTTTGATTGCCCGTTAAAGCGTGTGAAGATAAGTTCGAATTTAACTAACAAACTCCATTATAAGACCTCTGTAAACCCCCTAAGACGGCTACGTTAACTAGTTAGTTTCCTAGTTTGGTACGTCAGAGTCTCAAATGACGTTTTTTTTTTTTCAAAGCAATTTTTGGCTAATATACCAAATTTGAAATAAATGGTAAAAATAGTTTCTACAAGCACAATTTGAACTTGTTTAGCTTCTTTGAAAGGTATTTTCATAAAGATTCGTGAAGTGTCCATAAAAATATATTATATTTGCTAATTGGGACGGAGTAGGCTTCCAAATCCATTTATGTCTTAATCCTTTTGTAGCGTTCAGATAACTCTGTTAAGGGAGAGATGTAGGTGTCTTTGCTAATTCAATTCGAATTTATTTTCACACTTTTTGCCCATTATACACCTTTGTAATCCGCCTGAGTGGCCGAGTAGGCAAGAGTCTCGACTAGCAATTCAATGGTCGTGGGTTCAAATCTCAAGTGCGGTAGAGTTTTTAATAATAATAATAATAATAATAATAATAATATTAAAAAAAAAAATTAAGCCGAAAGCCTTAGATGCTAGTGCTGTAAGACCTTAGTCTTAGAATTTATTCTCTGGCTAAATTTATATAATACACCTTTGTACTCACATATTTACTCTAGAATATCTGGGATTATGTAGTTTTTATAATTTTGTTTTACCTACTACAATAAGTCTGTGCAGTGTAGAGAAGGCGGAAAAACTTTAGATAGAGGCATCTTTTATTATACTGAATCAATTCTGAATCAATCTAAGCTTGTCTGTCCATCTGTCAGTTTTGCTTTCCAGTTCGCAATTTTTGGGGTACTTTGATGAAATTTAGTACAACGACATGTTTTGGGCCAAGAACGAACGCTATTGAAAAGGGTTCGAATTGGGTCGCTTTTTAAATGACTTATTTTGAAAAGACAGTAAATGAAAAATTGCAGGGTGGTATAGGGTATTTAACGGAGCTCCCCGTACAACCGTTTCTCTTTTTGGACTTTAAAGTTTTAATTTGCTGCATGAAATTTTCTAATGAAAAAGTTTTTCGAGATTTCAATTTTTTTTTAATAAATATAAAGACTGCGACTTTCACTTTTATGAATATTTGTGGACTGGATGTAATGTAAGTTACTTTTAGCGACAAGAAAACTTTTAAGTGTTCTTTTCCGTCACCACCTTTCGAAAACGCAATCGTAGACTTTCCAATCTTGTAGAAAAGAGATATAAGATTTCAATAAGGGAGTACGCGCAATGAATATATCAAAATAGAGTACTTTAGCTCTTATCTCCTCGTTATCTTAATAACAGAGATTAAATTTGGCAGCAAATTAAATTGAAAAGGCATGAAAAACGAAACTAATTGTATAGGTTAATAATAGATTTATTTTGGGTAATAGTTTGTTATCTCCTTCGAAATTGTTTTTTTGGGAGTAACCAACGACTCCAATTGATACAAAAGATTGCTATAAGAGCGGCAGGATTGATTTACAAAGCAAGTGGACGATACAAAAATGAACGGGACAGGAAGGACGGAAATGTCAGGTCTTATTGCGATGCCTTTCGATGCTTATATGAATGGTTCCAATAGGTAGGAAGCCCTCACTGGATGAAATTTTTATTCTGAGCGCAGGCAGATAAGAACTTATTTCTACACTTAAAACATTTCTAAGCATAATAATAATAATAATGATACTGGAGAACAAAAAAAAGTAGACGTGACTTCGTACTTACAAAAAGTAAACAAGGTCCGAATGTTATCCAGCAAGATTTTAGATATGGCGAAGGTGCCTTTCCAGTCATTTGTTTAATATTTTTCGACAACCGTTCTATACCGTAAAACCAGGCAATCGCTATCATTTGACAGAAAGCCAGAAACATTATAGTTACCGATGCGGCATAATGATCCATCAATTGGAAAAAGTATATGCCACCCTATGGACATAATGCATTTAATCACTTCACTTTTATATTTTCAAGTAGCGAACCTGTATTAGATTAGGCAAACCGAATAGAAACGAAATCACGCAAACGATCAAAACAACAATTTCATGATAGCCCAAGTGTCGCTTTATCCAATTAGGGAAACCATCTTGTATGGATGTAACCACCACCTCAATTATGGCAAACTAAATATATAAATGAAATTTTTAATATTTATTAGAGAGAAGAGAGAAACTAAAAGAAATACCTGAACGCACCTGAGAATTTAAACCTAAACACAAGAGCATAAAGAAAAACATAACGGCCCATAGTTGAGTGTAAGGCATTTTAACCATAGCTTGCGGATAAACTACAAATATTAAGCCCGGACCATCGCCAATAACATTCCTTACATTACTATT
The DNA here is from genome assembly GCA_001077435.1 of Glossina morsitans morsitans. NCBI lineage: Eukaryota > Metazoa > Arthropoda > Insecta > Diptera > Glossinidae > Glossina > Glossina morsitans. Next base: position 4,318 of record CCAG010013075.1, on the reverse strand, counting down.
TTGTTCCAAAGCTAAATTTCCCAAAGTGGCAAAAGCAAAGATGCCCACTAATAAACTCGTTAAGACATTTACGATACCAACTGCTACGGTATCCCGTAAAATGTTGTTATTATATTTATTGTAACTGGCAAATGAAATCATGGAACCAAAAGTAATTCCCAAAGAATTGAAATTCTGTGAGGCTGCATTAATCCAGACGTTGGCGTTTTTAATTTCCGACCAATTGGGACGAAAAAAATAACGTAAACCGTCACTGGCACCTTCTAGTGTAACAGCGCGACACATTAATATAACAATGAGTACAAATGGAAAAGTGGCAGTAAAATAACGAACCTTAAGAGGAAGAAGAAGATTTAAAAAAAAAAATTAATAAAATTATTTCAAATTAGATTCGAAGCACTGGCTTACCTTTGCTGATGATTTTATTGATTTCCAAGTAGCAAAGTAAACCATTAACCAGGCACAGATCAGACAAGCGAACAGCTCCCAACGCATTAAGCCCGGAAACTCAATTCCGGGACTTATTTGTAGCACTTTATTTCTAAAAGCCAATACAGTTTTCTAATCACGTTTTTCATACTTACACCCACAAATACTGTAAATAAGTATTTCTATCTAAATATTTTATCGAAACTTACTCGAAAAATTCTTCGGATGGTGTACGCGATATAACAGGCGCTGTTATGTTGGCGCTGAAACGTTGAGGTACCCAGCAATCCGGTGTGTTCCATCTGAAACGCAAGAAACAAATAACTAGAGCTCAAGGCTTATCTGTCTTTGTTTTTAATATTCTTGTTCTCACCTGTTGTTGCAATCGACCCATGGCATTTCCGGTTTAAATGATGTGAAAAAGTAATAAATTGAATAACCAATAATGACACTGTAGTACGTCGACATCAGAAATGAAACAACGACACTGGCAAGGCCAGCACCTAATTGAAATGAAATATAAAAGTAGTTTTAAAATAGGTCAGCAGTTATATAAATTCGAGTAGTTACTAGGAAAAAAAGAAAGCGAAAAACAAAGCTAACCAGAGAGCAAACCAAAGGCGTGCTTTTTTACAGTATGACGCGTTATCTACCATTGGTGTTATACGTAGGTGTCCATGTAGTCTTACGTGAACAGATTTACCGGAGTGTTTAACGTGAATAGGTCGTGAAAGCTTAACCCCATTGTGCCCGATGGCAAACGTAGTGAGATTGCGTCACTCACGCCCCCGAGGGTGCTTAATCCTCGATTTTCAGATAGGAACACATTATATAGACGTACTCCCCCTCTGGTGGGAGCGAGAGCCATCCAAAAGCTCTGTCTTTCTATGGTTCAGATACTTGGTTGCCGTGCAAGTCCACACTCGGCAAAAGCTCTTCTCACGAATTTGGGACAACCACAGTCACCACGAAAGAGGTCAGAACAGAGGATCGTTCTACAGACTCCTAACACCCGTAGTGCTTGAAAGAAAAGCTTCTGGGTAAGATTCCGCGGCCAAGGCCACTTTCGTAAGAGCCCCATATGCCTCGGAGATGGCGCACTCAGTCCACCAGTCTAAGTCACGCTGGTCACCTTCATCAGACCGGCCGGGTCTGGCCGGGTATTTATTTCGTTGCGTGTACTGGAAGCAGCATACTCGTAACTCCATTAAGAACGCATTGTCTGAGACGGGGCAATGGTTTGCTTTAACTCATGATCCCCAGTTATGCGCTTTATATCGCTTTCTATCGCGATCTCTACTCTGACGCCATGCCCCAACAGACTGGCTCTATCTAGCGCTGCTTAGGTTCTCTGTTGTGGTTTTCCTAGACCTATTTTTCACCAGGATGGGCATCGGCTTAAGCTGCACAGTTGCAGCCTTCTACCCATGCAAGCTCAATCAGCAGCGTGTCCATCATGAAGTTCCAAATATATGGTCCGCAGATGGGTTCCTGCGGGCACCTCCTTTTGACTACCCTGTTAACTGAGGCATTGTTTTCCGTAGTCTTACTTGAACAGTAGAGATGAACTAGATGGAGTTTTTTAGCTCTGGTGGTTGCTACGCCTACTAATATATTACTTGCTCTTGCGCCGGTCTGTGCCCTATGTTAATATACCTATATTGTATTGTACAAAATGTTGCCAAGCTTTTCATGCTATTTAAGTAAGGGCTAATGAAAAAGACAGAGGCAGCAAAAGCTTATCAGGTTAATCACATCGACTATGGTATTTTTGTGTCGAATCACTTTATGTTTTATATTTCATAATTTTGAGAATTCTCTCAAGCTAAGATTCTTTAGTTTTACTTCGTTAATTAAGTCTCACAGAGAGTAACTTACTTTTCTCTTGTCTAAGTAAATCTAAAGTAATTACTTTTAGTTTCACCAAGAGATCAAGCTTTCTTCTTCCATGAAACAGTTTTAATTTATTATTACTTCGCTAACACCTGCTAAGCAAAGTTTAGATTTTCTCTCTATACGTGTAAGGGATTGTATAAATTCATCTCGTAGTGAAAATTTGAAAAGCCATAAAATGTGGAAGTTTTTTTTCAATCTTCGTTTGTAATAGCATTTTCCATAGAAAGGAAAGGACATCGACTTTAAGCGAAGTCCTAAAATATTGATCTATTAATCTTTTAAAGGAAATATCTTCCTAGCCTACAAATTATCTGCCGCTTCGTAGGCATGTTTTGATCATGTTTTCACAATCCGGAAGCACGTACATAGGCAGGCAGCTGTTCTTAACCACAAAAAGCACAAAACAAAAATTGAAAGCGCAAAATTCGGGTAACTCGCTAACATTTGCACTTACTCCCAGCAACCCCACTCACTGCACTCGTAGGATGGCATATAGATGTAGAATGGTTATTGACGAACCAATACTATTTTTAAATAGGGAGGATCTTCACATGAAATGTGTCCAAATTTCACGACATTGGGATCATTAGCTTGCAAGTTACAGTTATTTCGCGAAACTCGGAATTCAGATTTGTTCATTGTCTTACAAAAACAAAAGCAATATCGATAAAACAACAACTATAATTGTGCGCTAGTGTACAATCATACACTAACAGAATACTATAAAATTATGGCACATTTCGTTTGAATGTATATAAAAATAATACGAGTTTGTCAATAGCCACCCTATGAACTTATTGAGTGATTTGTCATTGGTATATTAATATAATTGTAAAATTTAAAAATTGCTTTAAATTATTTTATCGTAACCTAGTAAATTTGTGGTGCGGAGTATATTAAACTGAAACTACTGCATGGGTCGATTTGGCCTCGCGAACGGTTGAACTTCAACAAAATTGTTATAAGGCGTACAAAATTGGTTAATTTTTTGGTAAATATTATTTATGTTAAAAGACCTTGAAATAGCTATAATCAATTTATGTCTATCTGATACAGTTTTCGAGACGACGGGGACATGAAGTTATTTCTAATATTTGATCACTACGTGGAATCGCAAAAGTGAAGGCAGGAATATGAAATTGGTCAAAAACATTCCTCGATTGATTAAGAATCCAAAGCTAATAAATGGTTGTGATCTGTCCACATACGTGCCCACAATAGATCAGAATCTGAAATAACCTAAAAAAACAGATAATATTTTCTTACTTGCGTCTATCAATTTCGATTCTGTGAAGATATTTTCAAAAGACCGCCACTTATATATCAGCATCAACTTTACGCTCGGAACGAAAATCGCCCCGATCAGTTCACTAACACGTTCATAATTAACAATAAACTTTCAATTCCAATCTATTTCCAGTTTATTCGATGCATCGTCATTCACGATTCAACTTGTCTGTCTGTCCGTTTGTCTGTGCATCTGATATCTATTCGTGTATATGTTGTATTTAACCGATAGGCCAAAATATTCGCGAATGGAATCGAACCGGATATAGAAAAACTAGAGATGCAAAAATTTTCTTCACGACGCAAATCGATCGACAACAGTATTTTGGGTGAGGTGAGGCAATTTTCTGAACTCGCGCATATGAATATTTATGAAAAGCCTAGATTTCATATGGCTACAAGTATAAGTAAGGTTCAGTATTTTTGGTGAAACTGGTTCCACGTTGAAAACGGTTTAATATATTAAATGTAGCGTGATATATATATATATATATATATATGTTTGATGACCAAAAAAAGTGAAGAATAGTAACAATAAATAATAATAAAAGTTATCTGACAAAAAGTTTAACTACATTATATTTAAGTCGCGTCCTGTCTCTGTCTGAACCTACATTCGCATAAGAATTTTTTTAAAAGCCATTTACATATGGCTCTGAACTCATAATTTTCTTCGATTCCTACATTTTCATTAAAGTAGGCGAAG
>CCAG010013071.1:0-14170 GCA_001077435.1 Glossina morsitans morsitans | reverse complement strand
GAACGAACAAGTGCAGTCACATGTAAATGTGTGTGTACACTCGTGGGCTGAAAGGAAGAATGCAGTTTGTGTATTAGCCAATATTGATTTTTTTTTGTTAAGCTCGAAATATTTTTATTCACATATATGCTTGTACATGCGTCAGCGGAGGAAAAGAAAGTACGGAAACTGAAAAATAAGAAAATTATTCTCCAAAGTAAACAGAAAAAGTAAAAAATTTATAAACACGTACGAAATTTCTTCAGCCGCGGCAGCTGCATACCTGATTATATTAAAAGATTTTCAAAGGAATTTCGTACAGAAAATTTTATAAGCATTTAAAGAGTTTTTATAATTTTTTTGATTTGAAATTGCTGCTGTTTTAAACTATTGTCCTTTTCAATTTTGCTATATGACTATCAAACCACACTCTTCACCTGTAATCGTTCATAACTATCACCGTGCCTACCGGCATGCGGTTGACTGAAAATGCCATTTTTTGGTTATTTGTTGCAAGAGTTGCACTGTTGCAGTTCGAAAAGAAAATTCTGGCACACCAGGCGCACTCACCAAACATGGCGCCTTCTGCACTTGTTCAGATCCATGTAGTTGGAAGCTATTTTGATTAATATATATATATATATATATATATATATATATAATAAAATATATACATATAATAAAATATATATATAATAATATATATAATTTATATTGTACCAATTTTTCTCAATAGAAAGTAAAAAAATCATCAAAATTAACGCATGCACCTATTATTAACGAAGCTTTCGATGACACACAAGGTTTAATCGAAATTGAATTACACCTCCAGTCCATCTTTCATAATGTTACACGACAGTATATACAACAGTATATACAACCTAGCCATTGCATTAAATTATTCGGAGGAATCAAATCGCCACATGATTGCACATCCAAACCAATTTTTGATGAATTCCATGCAAATCTTGTTGATTCTTCTGGCCTTAAAATTCGCTGTCTATTATTTGATGAGCGACGCGGCAGCCTTTTGTTAAAGGACATTTTTCTGAATTCACCAATGCAATAACTATCTCAAAAGACCCTTTCCCTGATTTAGAAGGAGTCCGAAACGGCCATCTTAAGGATTAAGGCGCTGAAAAGAAGGATTAAGGCGCCAAGAAGGCAAACTCTTCTTAAGGTATACGACAAGATGCTTTAAATGGGTCACAGACCATTAAATAGTTGCAACTTTCAAATTACCTACGTTACGTCCATAAAAACATCATTACATTACGCAACCTAGTTTTTGTCAAAGGTGAAATTCTTATTGCGTGTTTACTAGGTATCTTAGCAGCTTTTAGCGTAATCAATATCAACATTCCATGATCCCTTCTACCCTCACTGGGGTTATTAACCAGATTTCGTTAATTAAAGCTTGTTAAAAAAACTCTTTTATTACAAAACAATCCCAATTCTATATGGTTTAATATATACATTAACAACGTAGTTATCTCTCTATTCGAGAATGTTTCGATATAGGAATGTGCAGACGTTCCTGTTGTTTTCGGTTCGGGCTCTGACCTAAAAATAACTAGACAAGCTGTGTATTTCGCTCAGTATACCATTTCTACCAGTTTTCTTTAGCTCTAGCTGTCTATTCCTAAGACAAAATACTTGGAATTCTGTAAGAAACACAGGAACTCTACTGTCAAATCCATTTACCTAAACAGCTCCTATACACCAAGCGTAAAAACTTTTATTTTCTCAAGCTTTACACTACACAAGAAGCTCTCTGCTACACCTCATATTGATATGATCGTTAAAGAGTGTTTTCAGTTAACGAACGGTTCGAGACCTATATGACGCGTATTTTGGGGATGTGATCCTTTGTGTATCCTCAAATTATACATGGGATTAGTGAGACCAAAAATTATATGAGACCAAAATTAGAGTATGTCAGTTCGGGTGCGTTACTCGATTCGAAAGAAAATCTTTTGAGATTCTGTAAGTTTTACCAAAAATGTGTCCGTTTAACTTTAGACGCCATGGACTCTATTCGCACACTAGGCTTACAGAAAATGGCAGCCCTTATGCGTCTCGTCTAAATGCTAAAACCGTAACTTTTTTAATTTTATTTATTGAGTATAACCAGGCTTTACCTTTCAGTCATAATCCCATATCGTATCCGAATTTGACATCATAGATAGTGGACTGTGGTTCACAGCCATTGACATAGGTGTTTATTTTTCAAACCACCCGAACAAATTATACTCACAGGGGAATGTCTAGGGGGCTTGAAAGTTAAACGATTAGCGTCCATGCAAATACAACGTAAATTTTATGTAGCAAAAAATTTTAGATAATAAATCTGCCACTTTACAACTGTTTCTCGCAGATAAGACTCAGCCATATATGCCGGGGAGCAGTTCTTCATTATACAATCGGAAATTTGCGGCTTTTAACTGAGATTTCGACATACGGGCATTCATAGAAACACTATTGTTGACCAGTTCGCACCTTCCAAAAGAGAGAACACCGGTGATCGCACTTTAATACCCTCTGGCCTAAAGGCATTCGACCAACAACAAGAAATTCATGCTTGGCAGTAGCGATGGCATGTCTCGAGTCATGGTCACCATTTATGCTCTTTGGCTGGGCAAATAAACCTCAGACCACGGTTTAGCCATTACAGCCTTGGTCACGATGTCATCTCCTCCATCAACTGCAATGACGAATACTAATGTAATGGACAGCACCTCACGCACATGTGTTGCATTACAATCTCCATCTCCTTTTTCCCCGCACACCTATATGTTTCAAAGACTGTCCGTGATATGCAGCGTTCCCGAAATTTGGCAGCTTATACACTAATCCTTTCCTTTTTTAAAATATGCAACCTAAGTATATAAAGCATTACAGCCAATCTGACAATGACCTCTGCACTATACATTATTTTACTGGTTTCTTATCCTTGCTGGCAATATTCCACTCATTCCGAAATGAGCGGAATTTCATTAATAAATTTATTACACAAATATTGTGTACACTTCATATCATACGTGCGTACTTAATAATTTAATTTTTATTAGAGTTCAAGAAAGTTTCCTCGCGTTCACAATGGCTCTTTTCTATAGCAACACCGTGACCCTGAGTTGTTGACTCGCTGCATATCTTTAAACAAGAAGAAGAAAAAATGACCAGGCCTTTAATCGTTTTTCAAATATTTTTTAAGAATGAAAATTTAGATCCGCAAAATTAAATAGTTTATTCAACAGCGAAACCATGATTGGTTGGATTGGAATGCGGACGCGTAGTTACATACATCCAAAATCGTGTACGGACGATGTCAAACCCATCGTTTAGTTAATTCCGTAGTAGATCGATCGACACATGCCTCTGACAAAAGTTATCGGCCGATAGGTGATGTACGTGTTACCTTATTTTTTTTTATTATATTTAAATTAATGTCACTTATTACGCTAATCATATATTATTCATAAATTTATATACCTACCCCCGACTAGATATCAACAGATCAGCCTCGATTATACTATTAATTTGTGCCTTTAAAATTTGTAATGTATTACAAATATAGATATGGAACCATTCCCGTTGTGTAAATATGCTAACCATATTGCAACGTTCGAATATCGCTCTGCATGCATAAATAACCCTTACTGATGGATATAAACAGAACAGAAACAAAAATCGTATAAAATTTTAATAAATATTACAGAAAAACATAACAGATGTAATAGATTTCAATCTACATAAATCGCACATCCACATATAATATCCATCCACATGTATATGATATATAGATATATATATGCTTCTACATACATAAAGAATGGAAACCAGAAATTTTGCGGCAAACAGTTTTTGTAGACTTGGCTAAAAACGTTAAAAGCACACTTACAAACAATACACACTATACTCACACGTATGTACACATAAATTGAGCATATATATTTATACGTTTATGAATGCAAGTGTATATATAGGTTTACGTTGCGAGGCCATGTGCTCATGTATAAGTAGAACATTGTATCTGCCTCTACATATATGGAGGAATTTAGCTTATTTCCCAAGCGACTATACAAAGGCTTCCACTTGATTTTGGCATATAAATGGAAATACCCACACATGTATACAAAAAGTAGAGAGTGATATGTATTTTGCCTTTGGTACTTACATGTAGAAAAAAGCCCTCCTATGGACAATATATGTATATTGTTATACATCTTGTTTTGCATATAAATTATTTCTGCTTTTTTTTTAGATGTATATGCATAGTGTAGATTTAGGTGATTTTCCTCAAACGGCCATTTCCGTTCAATTTACGTTGCTTAATTTGTTGTTACAAGCCAACCAATCCTCTAGACCTCATGTTCAGATAGTTTTTGGGTACGTTTACTGTCATGTTGTTCGCTTTGATGTGTTATAAAATGTGCGAACGCTTTATGAGACTTCGGTGCATTTGTTCGTTTTTTCTGTTATATAGTATATATGTTGTTAGTGTATAGTTAGTATAGCTGCAGTTATATTCCTTTTGGCAAAGAGTTGGCCAAAGTTTAATGAACCCTATGTCAGGCAACATTGTGACATATCTGGGGTCTTTTGAGAATGTTTCCTACTTTTTGTGCTATTTTTTCTTTCGTGTATTCACAGACAGTAGTCGTTTGCGTGCATTTTTCTGCCATAGTTTTTCCTCTGTTTATTTTTTTTGTTTTTTGGTTTTTCGTTTTGTTTAGTCTTTGCCTTGTAGAAGTTTGATTAACATGCTGTTGGGTGATGGTGTAAATATTGCTTGATTAATGCGTGTATGATCAATTTGTTATCACTACATTTCGACGATTTGTGCAAAACTTTGTTTATCTGCCGCTTTTGCTCATTTCGTTACTAAACTGCCGATGTTTGCTAAGTTTGTTCATCTAACTATAAATTAAAGGAGTTTCTACATATATTGAATGCTGCATTGATTGAAACCCCAAAGTAAAAGATGCAACAGAACTATATCGCATAATCTTTTTGGAAAGCTCACGTAGCCATTTTTGCAGATTGTATGATCATGTAACTTGTCTCCCAATAAGTTGATCTTGTCAGGAAATGTATGGCACGTTACACCCACATATCGTCCAACTTGAAATAGTGTAATTTTTGCCAAAAAGATCATGTTTCTCTAGCGTTCTTCGCTTACGGTAATTGCAAAGGCAGTTTTGTGTTCAAAATGACATTTTCAGTCCACAAACCATGTCCAAAAGTCATTTTTGGACACCTAAAAGTCCTGTAGGAACAAATATCCAACGTGTTTTTTTTACACAAAAGGGACAATAATTCTCATTTACGAAGTTATTTAACCAAACATGAATCACAATCCCCTTGCATGAAACGTAATCGCGAATTCATTGTCTTCGTAATAAGTTTTAATAATGTCCGTACGCTATACAACTATTTGTATTACGCAAATAATGACAAGGTCCAAGCAATACACTTAAGAAAAATTTGATCTAAATTTCAATCAACAGACATCGAATTTTTTCGTCAAGTTTTTACGTCCGACATTTTTATGGTAATTTTTGATATGAGCATTCGCTTACAAATGTATGAAATTAAAATTATTAATCACTAAGCAAGTAAGATTTTTAAGAGAAGACTAAAAGTTTGGGAGGCACAAAGGCTCTTTAAATTTTGTTTATAGTAAGTGAGTTATGGTAAGTGAATTTTAGCTTCTTTGAATCGTATCGCCTGCATCCCAAGGATGAATTCAGGACGCTGGGGGCGGTAGTGTAGATGCACACAAGGTCGACGTCGCAGGCTATAAACGCCATGCACCAAGTTCGCATACGGGCTGGGCAATAAAAAGTACTGAAAATGGTGCCACAATTTCAAATAGCACTTAGGCAGGTGCCGCATGTGCTGCCAAAGAAGATGAAGCTGAAGTACCAGTTGCCACTCTATGACTCTAGGTACCTGCTGTTGCTGTTGTTTACACGGCAGATGAAATCTTGTGACGCTTATTATTTCCCCCTAAAGATGAGGTGTAAGCCATTCAAGAAGAACAAGCGTACGATGCGCAACTTTGATGTAATGCCGACCCGTTAACCTTGGCATGAATATGGAACTGTTAAATATTATAATACAGTATTATTTGAATTTCCATTAGCGGCTGTACGATTGCTGTTATTGATTGTTATTGAACATTACTTCACGAACGTTTTTGATCCTTGCACGCTCCTGACTAATCTAAAGGGTCAGCGACGAGACTAGCAATTACCGAAGTAGCATCCAGAAGAGGATTAAGGATTGACGCTGGTGCGGCCGCAGCTAGCGCTGCTGTATAATAGGTAGGATGAACTTTCTGCAGCTGCCGCCGCCAATTGTTAAGCTGTTGTTGTAGTACGCAGCGAAGCAGCTGAACTAATAGTTGCTCCGTGAATTTTATGAGAACTTATTTCGGCTGATGATAACATCGGTGTTATGAAGATGAAGATTTGCTTTGGTTACATTTTTTCATTATACCAGTAATTTACTGTTGTTATTGTTGCAGAAAGTTTTCTAAACTTACGTGATCCGAATTTGATACAATTAAATTTATATCAAATTTCCCTTATACATCGATTTTACAATAAAACTCAACAGATGGATATTTTTGAGATATAAAAGTATATTTTTCAGGAGAGCCCTCTTATGGGGTGGGATCCAAAAAATAGGCATAAAAGGTACAAATTCTGTAAGGTTAATTTCTATGTCAAAATCAGTCACTTATTTTCACACTGAAATATTGAAAATTGGTGTTTCCTATAATAGGAAGACTCAATATTCTTAAAAACTTTTAAATGGGAGAAAGTTCAAGAAATTAAATTTTTTTCATCGATGCTAATGCCGAGATACTATTACTTAGTAATTTTCGTCGCGAACTTTTGACAATTGTAATTTGTTTTTTAAAATAAGACGTTCTATGGGGAGTCGTCGAAAAAGTAGTCCGCTCCAACCCCTTCTCAATAGGATGCGTTCTTTGTCTAAAATATGTCGATGTACCAATTTTATGAAAAATCTCAAGCTCAAGGGAAGCAGGCAAGCTTATATGGATTAAGAAATATTTCCAATCTTATAAGTCCTTCTGGGCATTACAAACACCCGTACACACTTCATATACCCTTTATTACAAGTGCCGCGGGCTGATGGACTGATGCATACGATTTGCTTAATTTAATAATCACAACACAGCCGTACTAAATACTTCGACTTGAATTTCTAAACATAGTCGACGAAAAAAATTGTATGCCATCATATTTCGACTGCCTTTCGACTTCGATAGACACTCGTACGTTCAACATATAAGAAAATTTGATTTCTAAATAAATGCAAAAATTGTATTATATCGAAATCAACGCATTTATGATACACGTGTCTTGACATATACACAATATTGTAACGTGGTATTTTAATACCTGGTATTGTCGACGTCTTTAAGGTTCATGTGACCATAAATTTGTTTACGAAGCGTCGCCACTTTCGCTGGTACGCTTTTCGCCGCTGTACTGTAGCGCAATTGAAACACTCTACTTGGTGGACGTAGTAAGCCGAATTTATTCTGGTAATATAATAATGACTGCTCTTACACCCGACATATATCTCCGTCGTCAGGGGTAACTACTCTCACCTGGAGTGATCTCGCTCCTTTTCACTCTCCTATTCTTTTCCTATCGCTCAACCACAGTACGGCCGAACGTGATTGCAGGGGAAGAATCACAAACAGGCATTACCGTCGAAGTAGAGAAAAAATCCCTGTCCTATTTTTATTTTTATTAGCGTCAAGCGTTAATAAAAATAATTTGTTTAATATATATATTATGCTAGCCAGGGTTGCTGTAATTTCGTAATATTTCGGAGACGACTGATCGAGTGTAATCTTACCCATACTGGGTAAAACATATTATTTAGCTTAGATGCCTAATCGTGCCTATCTACGCTTATTCTATAGCAAAATTGAACAAACATTATTGCTCTATTAATCAAACCGTTTTACAACTCATCCATCCGCTATTCCTATAGAAATGGTTGCTCTCTTGTTGATTTGGCAGCCAACTCTATAAAAGGTACCGTTTAATCCATTATGCAAATAAAAGTCTGTCTGTTGTTACAACAAGTGTTTGTTGTTTCAAACACAAATGATCTACATGGTTTAAGCATGCAGTCATGTTTTTTATGTATGTATGCCTGCAATGTCATGCACAGTTATAATGGGTGGACGGATGGATGTACATATTTGTATATGCTATAACAAGGGTTCGTACTAGATAAAATAAATATGTAGAGAAAATAAATATGTATATATATATATATATATATACAATGGGTTTCGTAATGAGCGGCCGCCTACCCAGGATCGGCCCTGTCTATATAATTATATATACGCGTTCCGGCAAAAAAAAAAAAATTAGCGTTCCGGTTAGCACAGCACTACTGGTTTTAATTACATTTATGTTTATATTTGCAGTTATATCCATATTTGTTACTACTCTTAACGTTATTTATTAATAGCCTTAAATTTTCTGGTATGATTACGTCTTTAATATAATTACTTCAGGTAGTGAGTATCCATTATTCATCGTAAGGCAAATAGTACTTTATTACTTGCTCTTTTAATTTTTTTCTTACGATTCCCCTTTTCAGCTAACAAACATAAGTGTTTGTATTTAGCTTATCAAGAGGAATTTTTTACTCATTAATATCCATATATGCTGGAAAAATGCTCAAATCTTGCTGTTATTATTATAGATGTTGTTCTTTTTTCCTGATGAATCACTGATTAAAAACCTTGAGTTTATACCAGCTGTATCCGCAGGGAAATTGCAATGCATCCTAATGTTTCCGTTTCAGTGGTAATCCATTGTTCGTTAGTTTGCAATTTTCACCACTCGTGCAAATTGCAGCTTTTTTTCTTTTATATAGGCATTTTTTGAGCATAAGTCATTATCGCCTTATGAAATGCTAACTTGTAACTGTCATTACAGAGTTACACAATTTGTATTTTCGTCCAAAAATGAATTAGTGTATATTTTTGAATAGAATTTAAAGTAACAACTACAGGCAGTTTCACAAATAGTTTTATGTATTCAAAGAGAAAATAAGTAAAAGCGGACATACTTCTCATAAGTTACAATATTTTAAAAACCTAAACCAAGTGTAGGACGAGTATAAAATATATGTCCAAAATGGCTTGAGACGGAGCTACCCTTTGTTATGAAAATCGATTTAGAATCATTTTCCTAATTTAAGCATGTTTTCCGTCTATTTATTTGTTGTCTCGCCATGTATTCTTATGTTCAGTCAGTAGGTCGGGAAAAAGTTCGATCCAACCCATTTTTCAAAATTGTTCGTCCTTGGGCTGAAACACTTCAGTACACCCAGTTTGTCGAAGTCTCTGGAAACTTACGACTTGTCGGTTGAGCACAAGAATGAATGGACAGACTAGCTTAAACCAATTTAGAAAATGATTGTAAACAAGCCAATATAGAAAAAAGAGGGGTCTATATCTGCATAAACTTAAACTATCCTGTACATAGAACACTTAATCCATTCAATGTTTTGAACTTAAATAATTAATTTTAGTGAATGAATTTAGAGTCGTACAACACAAGGGTTCCTTACACATGTACTTTTTGGTATGCTTCCATAAAACAAGTTTTTAATATTATAAACATAACTTTGTAAATTTACGATAATTACAGATATTTCACCATACGTTTGCGTGTCGAAGAGCTACGCTATGACACAACAAGTAATGCAACAACAACATTACTCACATCATGATAATGATATTCATGTCGCTGTTAGTACCACCAATTTAGCCGATATTGAGGCCAAATTAAAAGATGCACCCGATAAGTATCTCTATTATATAGCAGAGTTTTTGGCCGGTCATATTAATGATACGAAGGATATTGTTGCTCACTTTAATGGTCCAATATTAAAGGCTAGCATTAAATCGATCTTTTGGATATTTCTCTTACAATACGCAATATTGGCCATGTTGGGCATTGGTATGAATATTGCCATAATTGGTTGTTGTTTGTATCATCGTTTTTACCGGGACGTGACACAAGCATTTATAATCAATTTGGCGTTATGCCACTTCGTACAGTGTGCTGTTGTGTTGCCCATCACGCTGATGGTGATGATGATACAAAATTGGATTTTTGGGCAATTTTTATGCTTCTTTTTGCCCATGCTGCAGGTAGGTTTAACATTGCTTTTAATTAAAAAGATTTTTTTAAAACATTGCCCAAAATCACATTAAAGTTCGACATAATATATAATGCGTAATATATGATGTATAATGTGTGTAATATATTTAATTTACAATGTGTAATACATATAATATAGCTCATAATACATGCTACGATATATAACATATATATCGTATATGAGTTTCAATTTATATAATTTATTTCCACCTCGATATCAGTTTTTCTTTCTGTATATACATATACAAAATCATCTAACGAACATTCATAAAATTACAAAATATAGAAAAACATCTAACGAACATTCATAAAATTTTTAGTGTTTATCTTTAACTTGCCGGCACTAACAATTTGTTTATATTTCTATACACTCATTCTGCCTTAGATTAATATTCGCTTTTAAATATCTTCCCATAAACTCGCACATATTTACAGCAGCACATAAAACCTAGTTATCAAGTTTTATATTTTTCTTTAGTAGTGCATGCATTACCTTAGCGCTGATACAACACATTGTTAGGATAAGAAGCAAAGAATTGTTTTTATTGCTTTAAAGGACATAAAAATTGCTAACCCTTTTACAAATTCTGCTCAATTTATGAACACAATCTATAAAAACGCAACGAAGAAGGAAATAATTGTATTGCTTGATTTTCCGTAAGCCAGCATCACTCTTTTCTATATAGTATAAGCTGACTTCTATGCGTATGTTTACAGACTTTTGAAAGCATAAAATAAGATTTATTCTTATCTGCTGTAAACGGCTTTAACTTCAACTTCTTGGGTTACATAATAACAAGCAATGACTCCGAATGATTTATCGCGTAACGCATTATGAGCGCATTTTTGCATTTATGTACGACACAATGCACAAAACCAGTTATAAACATAGTTTATATTTCGTTAAAGCGAAATTATATGGTTTGAAGAAGTTACCGAAGTTGAAGAAGTTGACTAGAATTCGTTTACATATACGTCAATGAAGTGCAGAGTTAATAAAGCGAAAAAAATTCTTTAGAAAAAGATATTTTAAGGCCAAAAACAAAAGAAATAAAAACTGCTTTTTTTGCAGCAGAAGACAATTTCAATTATTCCTAGTGTTAAGTCAGCGTATAACGACTATTAAAGCATGTTTGTATTTCACCTTTTGTATGTCATATTTTGTATTTTAGATTCGTTTACTTCTGGCCCACTGTACAAGTCTGTTTTCGTTCTTGTCTTTGAAAGCATTGCAAACATCGTCATAGACAGACCGTCTTGTTGTTTTGGCATTTTTTCTATCTCTGAGAAAAAAGAATAAATACTTGCAGAGACAACTAAATGACAAGTGGTCTAATGTCCTATTAAAAAGTAGGAGAATTTTATGGTCTTTCTGTGTTACTGTTATCAATAACAGTAGTAACGCCGTTAATTAGCAGCAATTTGACAGCTTGCTCTTTCATTCCCATTATTTATGTGGGCAAAAACTCTGTTAATAGTTTCTTAATAAGATGTCACATTCTCTGAAACGTTTGCCAAGCAGAACCCTTTAATATTCCACGTTTTTAAGTGAATATATGCTATGGTACACATATAAATGTGCATATATGAAAAAAAGTGCAAACAACACGTATGTATGTAGCGAACATAATTCGTTTTCTTTTCATCGTTTATTTTAAAGAATTCTAAAATTTGTGTTCGTCAAATAATTCGATAAATTTCAATGAAAATTTCCATTTCAAGACGTATGGCGATATTTTTTATTTATTTATTTATTTATTTATTTATTATTAAAAAAAAAGTTGAAAGAATTTATCTTTGTCTAAAATAAAAACTTAAAATTAGTCATATGTATATTAATTTCACTTGTTTACATATACACTTGGCATTTATTGTCCAATCTTTCATATCAAAAATGAGTTATTCTAGACGGTGCCTATTTACATTATTTTATTATTTTACTGTTTATAGTCCAGAATTATGATTCACAATTTCTATGATTAAAATGTTTTGTAGTACCCAAAAAATCATTATAGTACAACGACAACAATTAAATAAATAAATATACCCTTAAAATGTTGAAAACCAGTCTTTACTGCTAGCTTATGCAATTTAAGCTATTTGTTTTAATCTTCCGATTAGTATACTCTAAATCGGCCTGCTATTGGGGCAAGAATGTCGAGTTTTAACGAATAACACGACAAACATAAAATTTATATACTGTCTGATTTTTTCGTATGTACATGCTTATATGTACACCATAGCACATATTCACTTAAAAACATAAAATTGTATATGCTTTTGCTTTCCAAACGTTCGAGAGAATGTGACATTTTATCGAGAAAATATTAACAGAACCCTTGTCCACACAAATAATGGGAATGAAAGAGTAACCTAAAAGTGTTACTACTGTTATAGATAATAAAAACACAGAAGGTCCAGTTTGGCAATTGATCGCGGCGTGATTGCTTCGTTCTTTTCTGTAAAGAGTAGTGTATTGTTTTATTTCTATTTCTTTTTGCGCGTAATTATTCGCATTTTTTTAAAAGGCATATTATTATAAAGGCATAAAGTTAAAAGGTGTAACAATTTCAAAAAGGAATTATAATTATCTTAATTTATATTAAAATTTTGATGTTTTTCATTTTGGGTTCTTGCATTCAGCACAAGTGTTTTTGATAATAGGTCTCTTTCGTGGTTTATTTTTCTTTTGTGCTATTATAGTTTTTCTCTTGCTCTTTATTTACCGTTGCTTACTAGTCTGAAATCTTCGTTTAACTTTTTCTCTTATTCTCGTGTTCTCTTGTTACAGTGTCAACGTAACGGAGAAATTTTCTTAAATTTTTAGAAAAATTTAGTGCAGTGACCCTCTTGATTTGGCTCTTTCTTTTTTTTTGTTCTTCTCCTCATAATCCATCTCTATCTTCTTTCTTGACATGGAGTGTCTATATACTTCATGTCGTGCCAAATCTGGTCCGGAATCTGATAGGTTCATTATGTGGTGGCTTTGCGATCGCTTTGGGCATGCAAAGTGTGCCGGCATTATAGGCCGTACTGCTGACGCAGTCATTAATCCTTCCAAAGGATTACGTTGGTCATGTCCCGACTGTAGAAAGCGGGACATTGACTTCTACAGACTGTTCACGGAGACGAAAAATGATTTTTCAAAATTAAGTAAAAATCTCGGCTCCATGTGGAAAATGTTTGAGGAAATTAAGTCTAGGTTTGATGAGTGTCGCTACAGTGAGCACTCATCTCCTTCCCAGGCCTCCAAAATAGAAACTCGTAGCGTAGGGACGTCACCTCTTATCCCCTCTAAACCTGACTCCCTTATACAAGGTAGTGCTCGTCCTAACTCCACGTCGAAAGTCATCGTTTCCGACACTGTCGATTTGGTCGATAACAAAATTGTTACGAACAAGTCGGCAAGTCCGTCTGCCTTAAGTTATGCTGAGGTTGCAAGGGAATCTTCTCCTGGTCCCGTCGTTTGTTTGAATCAGACGCCATCACCTAAAAATAATAATAAGAAAGTGCAAAGTAAGTCCGCTTCTCCTCCCTGCTGTTCGAGTGTGAATACTAGTCACCAAACTGGGCATGTCGCTCAAGCTTCTCGCACAAGTGTGTCAATATTTTCCCCTTCTCATAACTCCCAAGCCGTGAACCCTACTATTCCAAGTAGTGATGATATTTGCTTGACGGCAGTTCGTCCTAGGAAGGCATTATTTGTGTCAAGACTGGCACCGGAAACATCGGTAGATAATATAAAAAGCTATCTGGCGGCGAAAGCCCCATCAGTCAACTTGAAGCGCGTTAGCATTTTCAAATTGGCTCCTTCTCAACCGAGAGCAATATCTTCATTTAAAATACTAGTTCCGACTGAAAACAGTGAAATATTGTTAAATAAACCACTGTGGCCAGTAGAATCCTTAATTAGGGTATTTATTCCTAGAGATCGACCCCGTAATACCAATGCTGTA